>JAKUCC010000021.1:30166-45202 GCA_030563365.1 Hemisphaericaspora xylanilytica | reverse complement strand
CTTGTATATCTAAATTCTTTGATTCTAAAGATTTAATCGTAGCATTATTCTCACGTTGTTTGTCCTGCAAAGTTTTAATTTCCTTTCTTAATTCATCCTCCATCTGCTCCTGAACTTCCCTTTCCAATTGATGGAGCTCGCTACGTTCATCTAGGGTTTGTTGCAATGAGCGTATATTTCTGGTAAGTTCTTCATTTTCAAGCGTGAGATTATCAGTTACTTTTTCTAAATCGGCAAATGCATCTATTCGTTCTTGCAAAACCTTAATCGTGGCTCTCGATTCTGAAAGTTGTTTTTCCAAGTCTGAAACTGTCGCTTGGTCTCCATGCATTTCTTTTAATTGAGCAATTTCATTGCGAAGGCTTGCTTCATTTTCCTGTGCTTGTTGCTTTAGCAAGTGTAAAGAGGATTCGATTTCTCGATTTCGAATGATCAATTGCTTGATATCGTCTTCTTTATAGTCTTCGAGGTTTAACGTATTTATTTCATTTTCCAATTCTTGGTTAATTTCCAATTCTTCTTGTACCAATAAGAAATCTTGTTTTAACTCTTCATATTTGCAAGTAAGATCTTCGAGTTTAGTTTCTAATTCATGTTTAATCAGTCTTAAATAGTCATTATCCGTGATCTGCATTTCTAGACGCGTCTCTAACGAACTCACCTCATTAATCTTCTTCTTTAACTGGTCATTCAAACTATTCAATTGATGGCGATAGTCAGCACTAGCAGTGGTCAATTGACGAAGCTTTTCCTGCAATTTTTCAATAATTCTATGTAACCGTGACTCATTGCTGGCACCACCTAATATTGGAGAGCCTGAAACTGGGGTTGGTGATGATAGGAAATGCTCTTTGACAAATATGCCATAGTAATTTCCCGTGCTATTGTTTGTGCAAGAGAAGTATCGTACACCATCAATTGATCCATCATTCTTTCCCTTTGGCACGTCTAACTCTACTCCATACCAAACACCCGGAGCAAATTTTGTTTCACCAATATATCTGATAGTACCATTGTCATTTCGTACTTTGACTTTGTCACCTGTAGCAAATGGCATCAAGATAAAATTGACTTCATGTAGTTACTTCATTGGGCAGAATCGACAAGAAACTAATAAGTTGTTTAGTTTACAGTGTGTGTTGTAAAACTGATTTTGTTTGGTAGCTCAACACGCAATTGGTAGCGTTTACTTCAGGTACCTTCTAAACAATGCAAATGACACCCTAGAAATATCATAGCAAGTGGCAAGGGTTGATGATTAATAGATTGAAGAGGTACTAGACAACTCCTATTCAGTTTACAAGCATTATTAACAAAATTTTGGTCAAATATGTGGACTTTTCCAGAGATGCTACAACACTGACAGCGGTTATTTATATGGCTCTCATCTACTAATAAAAGTAACAACATTTGTTAACTAACACCATTCTACTAGTACTACGACTACTACATGTGCTTGCGGCACTGCCTTCTAGTTACTACTATAATCATCAATTGGCTGTGGAGTGTATCACTTAGTTTAACGCAGTGAAATTGGAATTACGCGCATTTTAAATCAAACTTTTTTTTTTTCGTTTTCTACTCCAATTCATCATTGACTCAATCAAAACAATCAATCACTAACCAATACACCTAGGTGTACCCACACACACAAACACTCACAATCCTTTACTAAAGCACACGACAACAGCAATGTCGTTTGCAAGAAAGTCGCAATTAGACCATCAATACCAGCAACAACAAAATAACCAACAACCACCACCACTAACTGCTAATGGACCATCATCAACAACACCAGCAAATAATATCGGTAACCCAAGTCCGTTTACTAATGCAAATACTCCTATGATCCCATCACAGATTAACCCGTCTGGTAATATAAAACGAGGGG
Organism: Hemisphaericaspora xylanilytica; assembly: GCA_030563365.1. Classification (NCBI taxonomy): domain Eukaryota; kingdom Fungi; phylum Ascomycota; class Pichiomycetes; order Serinales; family Debaryomycetaceae; genus Hemisphaericaspora; species Hemisphaericaspora xylanilytica. The sequence goes on along the minus strand of JAKUCC010000021.1, from coordinate 43,311 downwards.
TGGCTTTTGGATTGGGGAATCAAAATATGAATATTAATAACAACAATAACAACAACAGTAATAATAATATCAACGCCAATAAACGAGAATTACTCGATGATCAAAAATTAGAAATCAGAGAAGCATTCCAAATATTCGATATGAATGGTGACGGATGTCTAGACTACCACGAAACAAAAGTTGCATTCAGAGCACTTGGGTTCGACTTGACTAAACGCCAAGTTTTGGATATTATTCATGATTATGATACTGATGATAACAATCTCATCACCTATGAAAATTTCTACAAGGCAGTTGGTGAAATGATTATAAATAGAGACCCATTGGAAGAAATCCGTCGGGCGTTTAAGTTGTTTGATGAGGATAATACCGGAAAGATAAGTTTGAGAAATTTGAGAAAGATATCGAAAGAATTGGGGGAGAATTTGACTGATGAAGAACTAAGAGCCATGATTGATGAGTTTGATTTGGATGAGGATGGTGAAATCAATGAAGAGGAGTTTATTAGAATATGTACTGAATAGATCATTGGCCTAATGGTTCATCTCATACCTCCACTCCTGGCCCCTTTGTAGAATATTTAATGTTTACTATTATTTGTTGTTTTCAATTCTTTTTATCAATACTTACGTTTGTACCAGTATATATATAGATATATACATTATCTATGTCAACAAGAAGTAAGCATGTCCAACACCTTTCCTCTTTGTAAACCAATTCACTGTCCAATGGATAGTATAGTCACGAGACCAGAAAATGGTCGTGTAGTTTTTACCAAAAAAATATAGTAAAAAAATTTTCAACTTTTCACAATCGGGTCAATAAAACCAACAAGACCTTCACTGTAACCATCACCCCCAAAAACCCTAAGACCTCCTAGAAATAACACTCCAACATGTGGTCCGTTGTCAGAAGCAGATTCAAAAGGGATCCAACTAAATACCATAAAGCCCTCAGAGAGGTTTGGGAAAAGAAAATGAGGGGCCCAACCATGCCTACTTTTGAAGACCAATTCTTGCAAACTTCCGTCCCACCTAAGGAACGTAAGACTGAGATTGAACGAGGCATTGTTAAAGGTGATTCTGTCTACTTAACTACTGGCCCAAAAAAGGGTAGTATTGTCGAAGTTATGAATTATATGCCAGAAAGTGATTCCGTGATTGTGGCCAACATTACTGAAAAACGAGTTATCCCCAAGAGTAAATGGCCTGAGGGGAATACTTCCCACGTGATTGAGTTCCCTAAATTCATCCCTGTTAAGGATGTTTTGCTTGCTGGTAAAGAAAAGGATGAAGAAGGAAGGATAAATTACATTGTTGCCAAGGAAATCCAATTTGGTAAAGAATATTATGATGATAGATATAGAAAATGGATTCCTCGTAGATTTATCAAGTATCATGAAGATATCGAAATCCCATGGCCAAACCCACCCCATACTTTTGAAGATGGGGAATTATCCACTCCAGAACATATCGCCCATGAAAGAACTTATGAACCACAAACCATTGCCAAGCCACCATTCCCACAAGCGGCATTGGACCAATTACGCAACCCATACTCCAAGAATAAACGACAATTAGTTACCAAATACCACTTACACCGATTCTCAGCACCAGAAATGCCATTGACGGTTGAACAACGGATTTACTTGGCTAAGAAGGAACAAGAACGTAATGAACCAAAGAAATTGGAACCATTGTCGGAAGAAGTGCAAGATTTCATTGGGGCAAAGATGGCTGAAAGATTTAATAAGATTGAAAGTGAGGCTATGCGTGCTCATTTGGATGCATTGTCAAAGGTTAAGATTCCTGATTTTGAAAAGACAATGCAGAAAATTCAAAATCAGCAACAACAAGAACAACAACAAGGAGAGGAATCAAAGTAATGATTCTAAGTACAATAGATTAGGATTTCATGTATATATTAGCATACCTTTTACAAATATAATATAAAAATTTTCGTTTATATTTATGAACCTATGATAATCTACACAACTATGTCAAGTGGGGTTCCTTTTATGTTCACAACTTTTCATAGTCCAATTTCCCTTCCAACTTCTTCACATCAGCAACCTTTCTCACTGCCTTCAACATATCATTTTGTAAAATATAATCCCGATCTTCTCTAATAGCAAAGAACCCAGCTTCAGTCACCACATTTCTAATATCAGCCCCATTGAACCCATCACTCATCTTCACTAATGCTTCAAAATCAAATTCACCTTGTTTGGAAACTTTACTACTATGAATCTTGAAAATTTCTAATCGACCAGCCTCATTAGGTAAACTAATTTCAATCTTTCTATCCAATCTTCCTGCTCTTAACAATGCTGGATCTAAAGTATCTGGTCTATTGGTAGCCATGATAATCTTGGTTTGACCCAAACTATCAAACCCATCCATTTGATTTAATAATTCCATCAACGTTCTTTGAATTTCACGATCGGCAGATGTACCTTCACTAAATCTTCTCCCACCAATAGCGTCAATTTCATCCATAAAGATAATACAAGGTTCATGTTCTTTGGCATAGGCAAACATTTCTCTAATCAATCTTGCTGATTCACCAATATATTTATCAACAATTGCTGATGCTGGAGAAAAGATGAAATTGGCACCAATAGTGGCTGCCACTGCTTTTGCTAATAAGGTTTTCCCAGTCCCTGGTGGTCCATATAATAACACCCCTTTTGGAGATTTAATCCCAACACGAGTGAACAATTCTGGGTTTTTCAATGGTAATTCAATAACTTCACGTAATTCTCGAATTTGTTCATTCAACCCACCAATACCATTAAACGAAATTTCCCCTGGTTCGAATGTTGTCATATTATACACCAATGGATCAACTTCCCTTGGTAAAATTCTCATAATTGTTAATGTGGTCATATCCAATGATACACGAATCCCATTTTTCAACTTCAGCTTATTGATAGTATTTCTACATCCAACTATATATCTTGGACCACTTGATGCCTTGACAATAAACCGTTCATCATCAAGTTGTTTCAATACTTCACCAATGATTTGTCCTACTGATTGTAAAGCCTTGATATCATTTTCGGTTTTTTCGTAATCACGTTCAAGATCTCGTATGCTCAATCTAAGTTCTTTTAAACGGGCATCGTATTTCCTGTGCTCAAGAAGCTTATCTTTGAATTTGGAAAGAGCCCGTTCTCTTTCTGGATCAACTGAGGTGGTTGGTGCTGGGGTGGATGATGGTTGCTCTTGTTGTTGTTGTTCTTGTTGTGGTTGTGATTGCTCAGATTCTAATGCAGCTAAAAGCGGATCTTTCTCGTCAGTGCTCATCTTGAATTGGCTGCTTTTATTATAAATTGAATGTTAATAAGTGTCAATTGACTGATGCTATATGTTTAGGAACTCCATTGAATACTGGCGGTCAGATTTAAGTGGCAACTTTTTTTTTTTCAACTGATTATTTTGATTTCAAGTACACGACCTTTATAGGTCACGTGTCATGAGGGTGCTACCAAATACATAATGATCAAGTTGGGCAACACATTGAATATCAATTTAAACAATTTCTTAAAAGTATTGCTTTACTCTGAAAGTGACGAGTTGAAAATTAACAACAGTGAGAATTACGGTGAACTGGTGACCCAAAATTTTCACTCCTCTTGATGAAGTTAACGAAGATGACACCTCTATTCACACAGGAGATACAACAGACGAGATTGGCTCAAGGAAGGCCATTCCAGGTATAACCCAGTTAAATTATGTTCCGTATTATCCAAGTGCATTAAAGTATAGTTTGTCTCCAAACAGTTGTGATGGCAGGATCGTCAAGTATCCAACATTTGAATCATTAAGGGAACCAGATTTGTTTAGATACCGAAAACAATCGGGACTTAAATCGAAAGGCGAACCACCGTCAAAGGACGACCATCCGATAATTGGTCGAGCAACCGATCTTTCAATGCTATCAGGGGAGTCAAGTCCTAATCGAACAGGCTGACAAAATTCCAATTCAACTGATAACCAATTATTGAACAATCATCCATTCAACGAAGAAATGAACTAGCACCTTCTGTAGACTCAACATTAACTTCAACGTTATCGAATCCAATAATGAAGTCAATAGGAGTGCCACTGATCAACAGAAGGAGATCAGTCCAAACAATGAGATTACAAATCGAATTACCGAGAAACCGGATTCATTAGTTAATGTATGGCCTTGCGATCTGGTTCATAGTTGTGCATTGCTTCCATTTCATCACTTACTTGTGGCTAGAGTGGCAGAAAGATAAAGGAGCATATCAATTTCCGCAGGAACCACAAATAAGCCATGAAATGGAAACAATGGAGAGCCATGCCCGAGAACCCCGGGAAATTACATTATGGAGCAACAGACGGGGTGAAAATCTCCTCAGCATCTACTCTGTTACAACTCTGGTCCATAACACTCCAACTAGCCAATTTTCGCCTTCATTGACGTTTGAACAATGACTTCTCGGTAAAGACATAACGTGCGAGACACCTGGGCTGCAACATTAAGGCTGATTGCAAAATAGGACAAATTCCCCACGAAGCCTATCTAGGCTTCTTCCTCCACAATTGACATTCTTGGTGACGCCCCACTAAGGAGTACTTATGATTACTTAAAAAGATCCAATCACGTGAAACACTTAACGTAAGAGATAGTGAAGCTTATACCAACTACATCTACATCATCAGCTACGTCTAAAGTCTTACTACGAACCAGTGGAGCATTAGTCAAACCGCATTTTTCTCTATGCATGACATAAAGGGCAAGCATTTCACCAAAATGATTTCTTACATCCTCAATAACTAGGAGATCTACTATGCAATCAAGTGCGACCAAGTTATGAGCTGTGACGAAATGATGAAACATATCTGGAAAAACCATCCCACGTCAACTCGCCCAACTCAAGCAAGATCTCTAAGTAGATTGAAACCTTGGAACACTAACTTAACCAGATGTCCAGAAATGGTCTGTAAGAAAATGAAGCACCGAGGTGGTAGATAACCGTGATCTTGTAATGGAGAATAGCCAGCATCCAACGTTGAAGACGGGGGTCCAAAGGGTCGGTAGTTTTTGGAGGTGCTGATTTATTGGTTGAAGATCTGTGGGATAGACTTTTGATCGTATCATAAAGTGACGGGCCGTCCTTCAAGGAAAATAACGAAACTTGCGGCATGCAAAATGTATGGACCAAAACTGTTTTAGAGGGATGTCCCAAGGTTGCCGGTATGGATCTAAAAAAATTTCGATCGGTATTCAACTGGGCGCGACTTGGTAGGATCATCGGTGTCCGGCTGGGGCAGGACAGTAGGACATCGGCGATTGCGAACTGGGACGCATCGGTATGAATACAGACTGGAGCTATAGAGTTGAAAGGTAGGACGGAGACGATGTCGAGAACTGCTTGTTTAAGATCGGAGTATGATTTCTGGAAACAACCAAACCAATTGAAATGGACGTTCTTCTGAAGGAGATCGATGAGTGGTTGGGCTCGAGCGACAAAAACGAGGCATCATATCTTGTATGAACCCGACGTGTCCAAGGAAGTGTTGACTATCAGCTTTGAACTGGGATGTGCCTATGGCTTGGATTTGTCCGACGGTTGTGTCGAGTGCGCCGATACCTTCATGTCGTGGCCAACCCATTCGACGACGGGACTATTCAATGTGCATTTGTCCCAGTTGTCGGTTTGGTTCTGAGCTTTGAAGGTGGAAAGGATGGTAGAAACGTGTTTGATATCTTTGGTTTCATCGGGGGAAAACTGGGAACGTCATCTAGGTACACCCGACAAAAGTCATGAAATTGTTGTAGAAGCCCTGTCATGTAGACGCCGAAGATGTGTGGCGCATCGAAAAGAGCAAATGGTAGGACTTCCCACTGAAATTTTCCAAACGGTGTAGCAAAGGTGGTGTATGGTGTTGTGGTGGGATCGATGCGGAGTTGGTGGTACCCGCTTGTGAGATCTAAAGTGGTGAAACAATGACTACCTGTCCAACCGGGTATGAGGGACCTAAAGGAAGGGATAATTGGGGCAATGGGGATGGTTATGTCGCTGACAGGCCGATAGTCAAACACAACGCGAAACCAAGCATTCTTTTTAGGAACAACATTGGGGACGACGTAATCTTTCTCGTTGGAAGGCTCAATAAGACCGATGTGGTGGAGCCTAGTGACTTAGTTTGCAATGAATTCGGTCGCAGCAACGGAGTATAGGAAGGGGTCGGTTTTTTTTTGGTCGTTTAAGGAACTCGTCGATGGTGATAATGTAATCATCCATGCGAATGGATGGAAGGTTACGGGATTGTCGTGGTAGGGTTGTAGCATGGTCTCAAAGTAGGATCAGTAGCTGATATTTGGTGTTAAAAGGGGTTCATTTGAGGAGAAGATGAGGTGACCAGAATCGACTGGCATGGTTGGAATAAGGTGGTGTTTCCGTTCAAAGCGGTGACCAGGTTGGCAAAGGATTTCATATTTCGTCCAAAAGGACGGGTGCTATATGAGAGTGTTTGACGATAAACGTATGGGTAAACACAACAGAAGGTAAACCTGGTATGGTAAAATCAAGTTGGACAATAGATTGGGGCATTGTGGTGGGTGACAGACCAAGAGCCACCAAATATTGATAAGGTTTAGCAAAGGCGGTAGTAGATAACTGTAACGAGTGAATTAAATTAACGCTAATGAATGAGTTGATAGACCCTTGATCCCAATATGCCATTGAATTTGCATGAGTGGGTGCGTTAGGAGAATGGGTCGTGGAAGAGTATACTTAACTGATCTGTTCAGAGATTTAAATATTTGTATAGTGAGATAATTACTTGGGATACTCTACAGTATAAAATTATCAGGTGATACTATGGCGGTCTATACTCTAACATGAGATAGTGTCCTCCACGGTGATATACTCTACAAAGCCAGACTGTGCTATTCAATTGTCATTGCTTGTTGGAAGTTGAATGAATGTTTTGGTAGTGACTAACAATTAAAAAAAAAAAAAATTAAAAAAAATTATTGATGAGATATTTCACATCCACTGAACTTTCTCTCTCTCTCTTTGTATAGACACCCCAAGCAATCATCTACCACAAATACCTAAAATATGGAGTTCACAGCAGTAGTATTCTGTGGTAAGGGTAAGGCACTTTCCCCCTTCTCACAAGTTCGTGCAACGGGATTACCCAAGGCATTATTACCAATTGCCAATAAACCAATGGTTGAATATGTACTCGACTGGTGTGAACGTGCATTCTTTCCCAAAGTCATTGTTGTCACTTCGGAAGATGAACACGAAGCTATTAAATCGGCTGTTGGGGCATATCTGAGCCAACGAGCAAAGTCAAGAACTCAAAATGAGAATGAGGATGAAGGTCATGTATGTAATATTGATGTTGTGATTGTTGATTCTGAATATAGTGGACCAATATTGGGTCAATTACATCGTGAAAAGTTGTTTAACAATGCATCAAATGGTAGCGGTGGCAGTGGTGGTGATTTTGTCATTTTACCCTGTGATTTCATAACTGATTTACCACCCCAGGTTTTGATTGAAGCATATAGAAATAAGAGTGATGATGATTTGGGATTATTGGTACATTATAGAAATCAATTGGATATCGAAGATAAGAAATCAAAGATTTTCCCTAAGAATTATACCATGTATTCCGAAACCAGTGATGGCAAGTGTAATTTATTGGATATCTATCGTAAAGAAGATGTTGACTTTCATAAATCAATTCAAGTTAGAACTCAAATGTGCTGGAGATATCCCAGCACAACAATCAGTACCAAGTTGCTCAATAGTACCATCTTTTTTGGATCCGCCCAAATCTTTGACATTTTGGAATCAAATAGTGATAAATTCACCGAATCATACTTCAAAAACCGATCAATAACCAAAGTCATTCGTGATTTAGCAAGAAGATCATGGAAGCACTCATCACCAAAGGAAACTATCGGATTCCTCGTTGTGCCTCACCAAGCAACATTCTTTAGATCCAATAACTTACCTGTGCTCATGGAGGCAAATCGTTATTTTATGAAACAACAAGCATTATCCAAGGGCCAACAACAACAACAACAACAACAGCAAACAAAAGACAAATCACAAGCAGCACATGTCGGTATTGACTCCCTTGTCGGTTCAAACACCACCCTCAATGATAAGACCAACGTTAAACGTTCCGTTGTGGGTTCGAATTGTACCATTGGTAAACGAGTTAAATTAACTGGGTGTTTAGTGTTGGATAATGTTGTGATTGAAGATGATGTCCAATTGGAAAATTGTATTATTGGCCATGACGCAATTATTAGATCGAAATGTAGATTGACTAATTGCAATGTTGAGTCGACTAATGAAGTGGCATCAGGTACCCAATCAAAGGGAGATACCTTGTTATGTTTGACCTTGGAAGGGTTGGATGTGGGTGAAGACGGGGATGATTCAGCAGTGTTCGACTCGCTGGATGAAGGTGAGGATGAGAGTAGTGATGAGGGAAGTGACTATGACAGTGAGTTTGACGATTATGATGATGAATATACCGGAAATGAGGATGGGTTGTTTGCTTACTGATGTTATAGAATATAGTAGAGTGATAGTCGTTTGTAAAAAGAATACATATTAATTACTTCATTACTTAAAATCAGTTGTATTTATAAACCTAAGAAAACCATTCTCTATATAACCCATAAACATACTAGAACCTTTTCGCCGTATAAAACAAAAAATCAATCATATACAAAAACTGCCCCGGGACTAATACAGTCCACAATCTACATCAATTCAGAGGCTGTTTTTTTCTTCTTCTTAACTGGACTATCGCCTGACTCTTTCTTTATTCTATGCTTACTCCTCTCCGATTCTGATTCATATTCTGAACTACTAGAATCGTCTTGTTGTTGCAGTTGTAATTTACGTTGTACGATCTTTTCCAACTGTTTTCTTGCCGATGGATGTAATAATGCCGTCTGTCGTTGTTTTAATGAATGTTGGACCGAGATTGGCGGGACGCCGGGTATAAATTTAGCTGGTGCTTTTATGTCCAGGTTAAATGTGAATTCGAAATCTTGCGGAAGGGGTATATCAGTTTCAACCGTAGTTTCAGGGTTATTATTAGATATCTCTGCTTCTTGAGATTCGGAGTTATCTGAAACTGGTGTTGTATTAGTGGAAGTAGTATTATTGCTATTTGTAATTTCTGCGTGTCTCGTCAATGCCCAATTCTCGACATCTCCATCTACAGATATTATCTGTAGCAAATCATCAAGACATTGTAAATATCCTTGTTTTTGGAATAATGCTGTAGAAGTATGAGTGATCTTGTATAATGCCGCTACAGATCGGGCGGCGTTGGCGAATTCCGCTTTTAGTTGTGTAGATAATATAGATGAGGATGATTGTGGTGTGGAAGCGTCGGCAACAGCGGGTGGACTAGTAGTCCCATTGATAGCGGTATTGTACAAGGTTGCTACTGCTTTAGCGGCATTTTTGAACTCCGTGGTCAATTCGTGAGTGACTGTTGTTTGATTGTGTGGTTTTGAATGAGGTAGATTAGATGATAGATTGGATAAATCCATATTGCTTTTGTTCTTTTGCCTTGCTTTGTTTTCCTTTGTTTTTTGATTTGTTGATCTTAGTATTTACGTATATATGTTTATGACTGCTATTAGTGAATCTCCTGCTAGTAATAATCTTTTGCCTGTATTCTAATGCTTAAATATGATTGAACCAGTTGATGTAGCATCGTGTGTGTCTTCGTATTAAAAAAATTTGTTTCAATAGAGAAGAGAGACATTTCATGGCCACAAATGTCGCATGAAATTTTAAAAATGTCACATTGACTTCACCCGACAAAAGATTTTTTAAAGTTGGCAATCAATCAATCAATCAATCAACGGAAGTCAACTTTAACTACTGAAGATCTCTTTATACAAGCAGATAGCAAGACACTATGATTCATTCAACATTGATCTATAGATATGACTGTATGTAATAGCAACTATAGTCTCTACTGGCAACCACCAATTTGTTCAATTATATATACTAACTTATTCACAAAAATAGGCCTTCCTTTATGTGGATCAGTCGATGATGACAACAACCCAACCTTAACTGAACAGAAACGAAAGAGTAAGTTCTTAATCAGTAGAATTACTCCCAACTCAGAACCACAAGCATCTATTGAATCAGGCGACTACACCATCCACTACTTAATCTCCAATTCAATCATTTACTTGTGTATTTGTGAACGACAATATCCTCGTAATTTGGCATTTTCATATTTGACAGAAATATCCCAAGAGTTCTCCAATTCACATGGAAGACAAGCATTAAGTGCTCAAGCATTACCATTTGGGTTTAATTCATTTGATAACTTTTTGCGTAAGACAAAGAAACTTTATCAAGATCAACGTGCACAATCACAATTGGATAAATTAAACACCGATTTGGCTGATGTTAAGAATGTTATGACTAAAAACATTGAAGATTTGTTATATAGAGGTGACACGTTGGATAAAATGAGTGATTTGTCGTCAAGTTTAAAGAGTGATTCATTGAAGTATAAAAAGAGAGCACAACGAATCAACTTTGAAGCAATGCTAAGACAATATGTACCAATTGTTGGTGTTGGTTTAATATTTGTATTGATGATATGGTATATGTTCCTTAGAAGGTAACCACCACCTTACTCTTAATACTATAATATGACAGTCGTTGTTTAATATGACAATTGTTGTTTCTATTGGCACTAGTAATCATCTCTTTCTGTATACTCTTTCTCTCTACCTAAAGTTATGTCACGTGCAAATACAATATCGATGAATATCTTAATCTCAGAACACCTTGCTTTGATCCAGTTAGGGTACTTGTAATCAATGTTTGTCACAACCCCATATGCACAGTTCTCGGATTCATTGTCGGTAGATACGATGCTGAATACTTGTCTTCTGGTTGGATAAACCTCATCAATAATAGCTAGATGGTTGAAGTTTTTTGGAGGTTTGTTGGAAATTCTACCAACCAATCTCGCTTCGAATGGGTCTTTCAGCAGGAATTGATGCGTCAGGCGATCCACGTTTTCTCCTGAGTGAGCCAACACTCCCAACCAGAATGTAAGATTCAACAATTTCTTCCCTTGAAGGATCCAAGTCGTATTCTTCGTTAGTGTTAGTCAACTCAGCTGAAACCTTTGGAGGTCTAGTTAGTGCATCTTCCATCATACTTCCTACAGAATTCTTGGAAGAGACTTGCATTCGGCCAATTGGTGGAATTTCTTCCATTCGCAGCTCGGTTACTCCCCCATTGACTTCCTGAAGTGACAACTTGGTTATTTCCCGTTCAAATGAGCACAATGCTGAACCGTCGGAAGGTTGAGTTTGCAATTCATCATCTTAGTCCAACTGGTGGGGGCTGGCCGTGAGGTTGCTTGGTAGAATATGGTTGATTGGTGGTTAAGGTGAAACTTTGCTCCCCAGAACGAGTGGAATTGTCCGCTACATTGCGAAATCCACAAACACTCATCATTAGGAACAAATCCTACTACAACACTACTGGATTACATAAATCCACTAATGAGGCATTCCAGTCTTGGCATCTGCCAAACTGAAAGCGAACCGTGGGATATCACTGGGGCTATATATCGCTTAATAACTCTTCTAGACTTCCCAATTCCCTTGCAGTTAGTTATGCTTAAAAGAAAGACCAATAAGATAGGGTTATGCAAAAAGTTGAGTATGATCGCGAGTCAGCCGTTGATATTGATTCATTATTTAATGCTCATGTGTCCGCAGACAAGATGGTAATAGTACAAATCTTCCTTCCCTTCAAAATCAGTAACTACTTCTTCTATATTAAGATCTGAAATGGAATAGATGTCGAGACTCAGCTGATTATAAAAATCTTTAACTCCGGTAGGAGTGCCGATATAAAGTTTGGTAAGGTAACTGCGAAATCTAATATTAATTCGTTTATTCTTAAGCTTAATGTTCATGTTCTTGTTATCGAGACCTATATTAATGTATAAAATATATCGCACCACCACTTTCAAAACATCGGTTTTTATTACCAAGTCACCAATTCCATTAATTACCATTATTGTTGTTATTCTCGTGATTAGATACTTGGTGTAACTCACCATTACCCTGGCGAGCATTATCTAAATGAATTAATATCAACAGACGACTCGCGATCAACATTGGCATCAGCTTTAAGAAGCATAGCTAATTGGCCTGGGCGAATTAATGGATAAGAAGGATCATCCTTCTGCCACATATTGTACTCTGTAACCAATATTTTACATAACCCTATCTTAGTGGCCTTTCCTTTGGGCATCGTGAATTGCAATGGAATTCGGGAGTCCAATAGGATTTGCTCTAATGATGCTTTGGTGGATTTTTCAATATAGTGGATGATGTCGGTCATCCTCCTGGTCCCTCTTTGCTGGTGATTCTGTTGGCCAAGGATCCAAATTATAGCTTCTTTATAGTTACTGTTTCGTCGACTAAATATTAAATATTGATTTGACGTTCAAAATCATTCCCACCATGGATATCAAGGCCAAGGATTTCAGTCCGATCAGTTATGACAAAGTTGTCTGAAAGATCAAGGAAATACGCTTTGATCCCCTAGAAGAGTTTAACCCTACTTCGAAGGCCCTTTGATATCCTGTAATAGTATCTTCGAGAAGATTGAAACTTGCACACTGAGTATTAATCCTTCCTTGGATCTCAGCTCTCCATATTGCTCGAAGTTTTGCTTCCATTAAGTTAAAACTCTTCGGAATTGACAATCTTTTTCTTACAGCAATTAGTTGTTCCTTGGTATATTTTTGATGACCATGGCTATTGTCGGATAAGGGAATAGCATGACTAACAGAAGTAACAGAACCAGCGTTAACATCAGCAGTAGGAATAACCGTAGTTGGAGTAGCAGTAGTCGTAGTATGAGCTCAGTGGGAGCATTAGTAGTAGTGTTTGGTATGTCATAAATAATGGCATTAATTTCGACATCTTCCATATCTGTATCGGATAATCTGGAGGAATCAGTGCCATGACTTGGTGGTCAATCTTGCAACGACATTCGACTTCTAATCTGATTGGAAAGGGTTAAATTTGTGTATAACTCATGATACAAATTTGTGTGTTTT
>JAKUCC010000021.1:1987-30146 GCA_030563365.1 Hemisphaericaspora xylanilytica | reverse complement strand
ATGTCACGTGCAAATACAATATCGATGAATATCTTAATCTCAGAACACCTTGCTTTGATCCAGTTAGGGTACTTGTAATCAATGTTTGTCACAACCCCATATGCACAGTTCTCGGATTCATTGTCGGTAGATACGATGCTGAATACTTGTCTTCTGGTTGGATAAACCTCATCAATAATAGCTAGATGGTTGAAGTTTTTTGGAGGTTTGTTGGAAATTCTACCAGCCAATCTCGCTTCGAATGGGTCTTTCAACAGGAATTGAAGCGTCAGGCGATCCACGTTTTCTCCTGAGTGAGCCAACACGCCCAACCAGAATGTAAGATTCAACAATTTCTTCCCTTGAAGGATCCAAGTCGTATTCTTCGTTAGTCTTAGTCAACTCAGCTGAAACCTTTGGAGGTCTAGTTAGTTCATCTTCGATCATACTAGAATTCTTGGAAGAGACTTGCATTCGGCCACTTGGTGGAATTTCTTCCATTCGCGACTCAGATGCTCCCCCATTGACTTCCTGAAGTGACAGCTTGGTTATTTCCCGTTCAAATGAGCACAATGCTGAACGGTCGGAAGGTTGAGTTTGCGATTCATCATCTTAGTCCAACCGGTGGGGGCTGGCCGTGAGGTTGCTTGGTAGAATATGGTTGATTGGTGGTTAAGGTAAAACTTTGCTCCCCAGAACGAGTGGAATTGTAAGCTACATTGCCAAATCCCCAAACACTCATCATTAGGAACCAATCTTACAACAATATTTAGTGGATTACATAAATCCACTAATGAGGCATTCCAGTCTTGGCATCTGTCAAACTGAAAGCGAACCGTGGGATATCACTGGGGCTATAGATCGCTTCATAACTCTTCTAGACTTCCCAATTCCCTTGCAGTTTGTTATGCTTAAAGGAAAGACCAATAAGATAGGGTTATGCAAAAAGTTGAGTATGATCGCGAGTCAGCCGTTGATATTGATTCATTATTTAATGCTCATGTGTCCGCAGACAAGATGGTAATAGTACAAATCTTCTTTCCCTTCAAAATCAGTGACTACTTCTTCTATATTAAGATCTGAAACGGAATAGATGTCGAGACGCGGCTGATTATAAAAATCGTTAACTCCAGTAGGCGTGACGATATAAAGTTTGGTAAGGTAACTGCGAAATCCAATATTAATTCGTTTATTTGTAAGCTTAATCTTCATGTTCCTGTTATCATCCTTCCGCCACATATTGTACTCTGTAACCAATATTTTACATAACCCTATCTTAGTAGCCCTTCCTTTGGGCATTGTGAATTGCAATGGAATTAGGAAGTCCAATAGGATTTGTTCTAATGAAGCTTTGGTGGATTTTTCAATATAGTGGATGATGTCGGTCATCCTCCTGGTCCCTCTTTGCTGGTGATTCTGTTGGCCAAGGATCCAAATGAGAGCTTCTTTATAGTTACTGTTTCGTCCACTAAATATTGATTATTGAATTGACGGTCAAAATCATTCCCACCATGGATATGAAGGCCTAGGATTTCAGTCCGACCAGTCATGACAAACTTGTGTGAAAGATCAAGGAAATACTCTTTGATCCCCTAGAAGAGCTTAACCCTATTTCGAAGGCCCTTTGATATCCTGAAATAGTATCTTCGAGAAGATTGAAAGTTGCACACTGAGTATTAATCCTTCCTTGGATCTCAGCTCTCCATATTGCTCGAAGTTTTGCTTCCATTAAGTTAAAACTCTTCGGAATTGACAATCTTTTTCTTACAGCAATTAGTTGTTCCGTGGTAAATTTTTGATGACCATGGCTATTGCCGGATAAGCGAATAGCATGACTAACAGAAGTAACAGAACCAGCGTTAACATCAGCAGTAGGAATAACCGTAGTTGGAGTAGCAGTAGTCGTAGTGTGAGCTCAGTGGGAGCATTAGTAGTAGTGTTTGGTATGTCATAAATAATGGCATTAATTTCGACATCTTCCATATCTGTATCGGATAATCTGGAGGAATCAGTGCCATGACTTGGTGGTCAATCTTGCAACGACATTCGACTTCTAATCTGATTGGAAAGGGTTAAATTTGTGTATAACTCATGATACAAATTTGTGTGTTTTATTAAAACCTGGCCCACCACCCTGACATTCCTATATCTAAGAGAAAACACTCCCATTTGTATACTAATTCCCCGAGTTACCTATGCAGACCCAGGAATGCGCGGGTAATAAGCAAATCAGAACAAACAACATTCCATGATGGGTGGAACGGTATACCCCATAATGTCTCCCAATGTCCCATCCCACTAGTGGGAATGTCGTCCTTCGATTTCTCGATCACAAGACAAAAATCAAAATTGCACTCAACTGGTTGCTTTACAACCCAACTGACCTTAACTTAATGGTTGTACGGATGAGTCACAATCAATGTCAAGCTCAATTGATTCAACTCTTATGGAGAGAGACATAGAGGACACTTCCAAGAATTCCTCTTCGACATTCCCATTGTTACTTCGCAAAGTATCAACACTAACAACCCTGTCCCTTCCTATACTTGGCAACCCGAGTCAACCAACCATAGCCGTATCGCTTACCAATGCATCAACAGTCACTACAAATGCTGTACCAATAAATCAAGTGCCGATCTACGAAGAGAGCATCCAGAGTCTCCGATTAAATGAACAATTTTCAAATGGATTACAATCTGGTGTAAATAGTGAAGATGAATTATCTGAAGGGTATATGGACTCCCACCACCAGGACGATGCTGATGATGAAGTTGATAATGACGACCTTCAAAGCATATTGACAGATTTAATACGACATGAACGACGAGTTTCTCATACACGAAAACCAATGTCAAGGGAAGATAGTCAGGATGATGAACCAATGACATATTTGAATTTGAATGTATTCCCCAATCCACTTGAAATCACCAATGAATATGAATTTTATGACAAGCATATTGTAATATCAAAGGAAAACAACAATGACAGCTTTCATAATAGATTAAAACATTTCTTTATATTCTCTACTGCCGGGAAACCAATTTATTCAATGAATGGATCAGACGAGTTAATTGTGGGGTATATGGGAATTTTAACAACCATACTTTCAACTTTCGAAGAGAATCTCCATGAAGAAATAAAGTCAATCGATGTTGGAAATGAGGTCAAGATTGTCGCATTGAATAAGACACCAATTGTCTTGGTTGCTATTTCCAAAGTAGGTTATGAATTACTGTCGAATAGTCAAACGATGGAAGAATCTGGTCCACAAGAGAACTATAACGAGAATATCACATTGTTGAGTCAATTGAATACGTTATACAATTATTTTGTATCAATTTTATCCAAGCCAACCATAGAGAGAAGCTTCCAGAATCGATTGAATTATGATTTACGACGAGTTTTAAATCCACTTGATTTCCATAATTTGGATTGTCTATGTATGAAAATGACCTACGGGTTACCATTATCCCCGGAAAAGGTATTGTATGACACTTCCACATTTGATTTCTACATAAGCGAATTACTAGACTCTTCATTACAAACAATTCGAATCACCAACACCACCCGTACAAGACTTAATCAAATACTAGTTAGTTGCAAAACCCTTAAATTAATTGAACCGGATGATGATAAGGTGAGTATCAAATCGGATCGACTAGCGTCAGTTCTTGGTATCAAGCAAGATAATGACAAGTACCTAGCATCCGATTTATTGTTTGCCATGATCACAACTACAACTGGTAAAATCATTAGCTTTATGAAACCCAAAAATCATAACCTTCCTAATGAAGACTTGAAACTGTTGTTTTCAATAATAGACTCATCAAAGACACATGTGAGAAATGGAGGAATGTCAGAAGATATGTGGTTTCCATTGTGTATGCCAAATTTCAATCCCAATGGATTTTTATATGTATTCGTGAAATCATTCGAATTTGGGGACCATATTCCTGAGTCTTCCAGGGCAATAAACGTAATATTGATAAGCAGTAACAAGAATTCGTTCTATCATATGCGGGAGGTATCCAATTTTATTATTCATAAAATCACCAAGCATCGGAAATTCTTAGAGAAGTTTGATCGAGAATTGGATAATTCTGGTAAATTATCAATTTCTCGAGATATTAAGGTGCCGATTATCAAACATTTCATTTATAAATCAAAGAAATATGATCAATTTGTCATGAGTGATTTTATTCACTTCGATAAGAGCTTGAGTAGTATTTTGCAATTGGTGTATTTTTACAGTTCCTTGCACAACAAGAAGGCAACTAGAATGAAATCTAGGGGCAATTATAATGTAACCACGCCATCATCGTCATCGACAAATCAAGCCTTGGAGGCAAATAATTTTAAGAAATTGACCTATGCCAAATGGAGTTGCAACCTGAATGTGATAACTGGGTTTATGTTATCCGATAACGATTTTGCGTTTTATTGTTTATGTGATGATTATGTCAATTCCAAAGACTTGATTGCACATAGTTTACGTATTATTAAATGGTGTGAAAAGAATCATCGTCGATTATTTATTCAAAAGGGAGTCAGTGTATAAAACAATAAACGTATATGCAAGAAACGGATCAACTCTATTTGAGAATTGCAGTCTCAGCCGACTTGAAGACATCATGTAACTTATCAGCATATTTTTTATGCATATCCTCAAGTTCTTTCAACATCTTATTTTCACTATCACTAAGTTTTTGTTTCTTAAGATGTTTGGTAAACTTGTGTCTAAAATGAGCTCTCATGGCCGCCAACGAATCCAGCTTCCCATTCTTATATCTTTCAAGCACCTCCTTCAAATGCTTGGCATTTTCCTTCTTTGATTCGGTCGTCAATGAAGGTAACGGTACCTTAATGGCAAACTTATTCGTTGGATCAACTTGACCACTCATGTTCAATTCCGATCCCAAAATTGCATTGATCACATGTTTGCCATAATCGGGATTAAACAAGGTGATAATAAAATGTCTACCCTTAATCGAAGTCTGAGCAATTGAGGTAAATGGCAATTCCCCATCAGGAGTCCCCACCACCAAAGAATCAAATATTTGGGGGTTTGCCTTACCGAGTTTGATTTCAGTAGCGGCCTTGGAGAATTTTTCTAAAATATGGTCGAATTTACCAGTGACAGTGTCGAAATCAATTGTGATTTCTTCAGTTCCCTCAGCTTCTTCTTCATGCAAGGCTTTTTCTTTCAGTTTTTTTGATTTTGATTTTTTAGCCCAGACTGGAGATGTGGTGTGGAATGAAGATGTGTGGGTAGTGGTGGTGGGGATGCGGACAAGTGGTCTTGTGGAGGCAATGGCAATTGCGCGAGAGGAAGGGGTAGTGATGAGTCTTCTAATTGCTACTCTTGACAACATTGTGTGTAACTGTATTGGGAGTGACGTAGAGGGTGAGATAATGCGTTCACAGTTAGTACGTATCGTGTGTGTGTAATGGTGAATGGTGATGACTGGAAGGGTTTAACTTGCAAATTGCGAAATTTACAGTCGTGTACTTTTACACAGAAAAATCTTTGTACATTTTTCAATTGGTTGCAACTTGTCACAATTGCACGACTCCCTATACAACCCTCTATAAACTTCATCTACTTGGAAAACCCGTCCAACAATGCTAAGCATGAATTAGCTTCTCTCCCTACTTCTCCACCTTCTTTCACCAATCCTTTCAAATGCTTAATCATTGGCTTCATAAATACATCCACCATCACTTTTTTCCTCGTATCCAAATCTTCCGCAGTTATAGAATCCAAATCCTTGATTGTAAATGAATCATCAGCACTCCCACCACGTTCATCATGTCTCTTCGGCAATTCTTTAACGAACAATTTAAGCGGTGCAAATGCTTGTGGAGTCGAGGTAGGGATAAGGTATTTATATGACTGGGAGTGCACACTAATCAACTTTTCTAAATCAATCTGTTTACCCTCAGACCCCTCTAATTCATACAATGACACTTGCAAGAATCTTCTTAATACTGCCAAATGACCAATCCGAGCTTTTTTAGAAGCACCACCAATAGACGCACTAGTTGTGATTGCAAGTGAGTTTGATTTCTTGTCTTCGGATAACGTCCACGCCATTAATCCAAAATATGCTTTCATGATCTTAATGAAATAAGATTTGACCAAACTGGTCACTGAATATTTGATCAAAACATCAAGGAATTTACTCGATGAGTTTCTTATATCTGGTTGAATATGTGTCATGGCCGAATTTATAAAAAGGATAATTGACCGGATATGTAAATCTAACAACCCTGGTTGCTTTTCAGCACTGGCTGATAGAAGCGATATAAGTACTGTACGCACTTTTTCTGATTCATCGAGTATTAATGGAATCGTCGAGGTAAGAATTTGTTTGTAGGTGGATGGATTGGAGGGTAAGTGTTGCTCAATATATCCAAGGACTTCTTTTCTTGTTGATGATGAATGATGTTTGGTCAAGGATAAGTGATGGGACAAGTCTACGTCTTCTCGTGCTTTTCCAGTAGACTTGGTAGTGCTAGTGGCTGTTGTTGGGGTTGCTCTAGTAGAGAGTGATTGATTTGGTAATGAGATGGTTTTGGCGACAAACGAAGTGTCGGTGTAATTGTCTGGTTTGGCTGCTGTTTTACCAACTTTAAGTTTTGGTTTGACAAAATCCTTTGCCTTCTCTTGTCTCTTTCTCTTTGATCCCATGATATATCTATGCTTATATTTATGATTACCCTAGTCGTCTGCTAAAGTAGGTAGCTTACTATCTATGTCTTCTGATGGCATCGCGTTTTTTTCAGGTTTCCGAACAAATTTATCCGAAAAGGAAAAAAGTGTGAGCCGCACCAGAATTTAAAAACAGCATTGATGCAATCACCCACCAACTGATCAACCAAAATCAACCAACCTAAGCTACAGTAATAACGCAAGACAACAAGGGGGATAAAAAGAGAAAATGTCGTTCTTTGGTGTACAAGCTTCCAATCAACACACAGATATAGATGGTCTACTACTAAACTCCCTTTCATTGGATGATCGCAATGACCACCACAATACCCAAATATACACAAACCAGCAATCATGGAATTACGACAGTGATGACCAAATGGACATTGATGAAGAGGAAGAAGTCACAAATGAAGATAAACACTATAACGCAGGATCGCCAATAATCAATAATGTGGGTGATTCAATTGAAGCATACCCTGAAACTACTGTTGATGCCAAAGACTCAGATCCACAAGAGGAAGATTCCAGTTTCATATCCAACATCTTCTCACCAACCATGTTAGGTGCCAAACTTGCGATGCATAAGGCTAGGTTATTATTGATGCCGCCTCCGCCAACACCCAAACTGTCTTCGCCTATTGAAGATCATATAGATCATGAATATGACACAAGTGAATACAAAATAACAAGGAGTGATAGCGAAATTAGAAATAGATGGGGTGATAGAAACATAAGTCGTTATTCACCCGTTTCTGATATAAGTCATTTTTTGGCGCCTCAACAACAACCAAACCCCCGAGTTGATGATTATAACAAAGCCAGCCTTGGTGGTGGGAATGGATTTTACGCGAATAATATGAATCTGTCATATATGTTGAGGAAATCATTTGGGTTACAAAATCCAGTTACAATTCATCATCATCATTACTATTACAATTCGTCTAGTGACAGTATAAAATTAAATGAAACTACCAGGAATGAAATTGCTCCAAAATCACAACAACAAGAACTAGAGCAATACGTGCCACTTCATTCAGATGAACAGCATCGTGAACAAAAGTTAATCCTTCCTGTTCCTTGGAAACCCAACATTACTCCTCTGGAGAAAGCACCTTATGTCATATCCTCCTACCTCCAAATTTTTATCAATTTCACCGCCACGCTTTATTCATTCTACATAATCTCGGGCGTAATCGCATCAA
Organism: Hemisphaericaspora xylanilytica; assembly: GCA_030563365.1. Classification (NCBI taxonomy): domain Eukaryota; kingdom Fungi; phylum Ascomycota; class Pichiomycetes; order Serinales; family Debaryomycetaceae; genus Hemisphaericaspora; species Hemisphaericaspora xylanilytica. The sequence goes on along the minus strand of JAKUCC010000021.1, from coordinate 22,250 downwards.
TCAAACGAGACATATCCTACAAACTAGCCCAACAATCATCAAATATACTCTCGTCAATCGAGACCTGTCGGAGAGCATACATTGAGAATCAATGTCATCCAGACACAATTGTCCCCTTACTTGAACAAAAATGTGCATACTTCGAACGATGCATGAATCAAGATCCATTCAATGGTGGTGGAAATGTCGTCAAAATCAGTGCTGAGACTATTGGAGTCTTGGTGAATTCGTTGATTGAACCCTTGGGTTTGAAGTTTTTCATGTTTGTTGGAATGTTTGTGATTACTGTGTTTGCATGTAATTTTTCATTTGGGTATATTCGAGCAAAGAGCTATTATGGATGGAATAATAATGCAAATTATAATGCTGGTGGCAATGCTAATGGGCAGCGCTTGGGTCATCCGGATGATATGATTATTGATTGAAAAAGAGAATAGATAGTCTTAGATAGATACTTTGAAATTTATGTGCGTCGTATAGAATACATGGTTTATATTGCTCCCTTTGAAAGTCTGGCCTATTCTTCTACTATATGTTATTCATGGGAAGGGCCATGATTTCGTATGTGAGGTACCCGACGCAAGCTATATCCATAAACCTGTAGATTGACCTCATTTCAAATGAAATGTAGAAAGTCTAGAGCTAAGACTTACTAATAGTGGACTCACCGAGAATGACCACGGTACTGTCTAGAAAATTTGGCCATAGTGGCGGTGCTGGCTGGTGAGTTGGTCTGGTCTTGAGCTTATTTTCCTGTGCTACAGGTAGATTCTATTGTTGATCATGTACTGATCATGCCAAGATATACATAAATAGATGTAATAGATAAACAGGTATAGCCTATCTTTCTTGTAAACTACAAAGGACAGTTACTCACTGCGATCGGAAAATGCTATAAATTATCCGTCCAACTGTTGCCTACATTCCCATGTGGTAGCCACAACGACAATCATTCGAAAATAGAGATTGAAGTATCCTGTTTCTCTTGGTTGGAGTTGTACTAGCTTGCCACTTTGTCAGATTTAGTAAGCAATATGTCTTCCTCCCCTCGTCGTCTTTCGAAGGAGGGGAAACTTTTCCTTTGTTGGTCATTTCGTGAATTTTCTCTTCAAATTTGTTGCAAAAAATTAGCAAACTCATTCTATATCACCACTTAACAAGGATAATTCTTTACCACATTGAATAAAGCCAGACCAAATGTGGTAGTTGATTCGTCCGAGCCCGACGTATATACGGTATTCCAAAGTGATTACAAATAAGCAAAGAGAGTAGTCACATTTCGAGTGAACGGAGATAAGTTTTTCCGGAGATAGCACTGGAAACAAACATCGCAAACCTACTCCTTTTAAAGATGCGACGGCCGAAACAATTATACAAGGTTATTCATTGTTTAATAATCAAGAGAGAAAGCCTTGTTGAATGTCAAACTGGATAAGAGACGAAATGTGAAAACTGTGGTTGCCATCGACAAACACCATTCATTGTGCGACAATGAGTCCATTTTATACAGAAGTGACTAGTAAGCTCAAGTGCTACTTTTTGTACTCTATTTTAACCCAGACGGGAAGGGGGGAGAGGGGTTTGCTGTATCAAACAGGGAGTTTATCAGATGATTTATGTTAACAATGTAAGGAGGACTAAGTATATAAACACGGGTTTTGATTGACGTGGCTTTAGTCTACAACAATTCAGTTGTATTTTAGCAATTTCATAAATTGTCCCGTTGAAGCGCTTAAGTTTGACTATCCCCGGTTTAATTTTGTGTCACCTTGGGCTTATGTCCATTGCGTTCACTCCAAGCTATTGTTAATTAATGCTTGCGGCTTTATAATTGACGGCCAAAGAAAAAAGGAATAAAATGAAAAGAAACAAAAATAAATTTATCCGATGCACTAAATCCGGTTTGACATATGAAAAAAAAAAATAATAATAATTGACCACAACCATCCTGCGGAATGTGGTTCCAAAACAGGAGATAACCTCAATGATCACAAAAATATTTATATACGGAACCTATTCGCTTGAGTTATCCAATGCTTTTGTCCAATGTAGGCTTTTTATAAAAAAAATTTGGCATAAAGAATTCCTTTCTTCCTTGAAAACTCTTCTCAAGTCAAGCTAGACCCAATTTACATACCCCTCAGGTCAGTTGTACTATGTCAACAAACCCATTTAGTCCAGAGAGCAGTCCTGCTTCAAATGGAGCTGTTCATTCGAACGAATACGACGACCAATCTACAGTCGAAAGAGACCATATTTCAACACATATGAAGCAAACTCCGACAGATTCTAATGTTACCTACGATGATTCAATTCTTACCTTTGACCAACAACAACATCGCTCAGACTTAGGAAATGACAATGCCTCTAGTAAAACCGACGAACAATTTCCCCAAGAGACACATTCACAAGATACAGACAACACAGTGGAAACATTTAATCCCGCTGTTGGTGAAGAAAATGAATTAAACAGACAATTTACGCTTGAGAGAATAACCTCAAGAAAGTCAATTGACGAAATAGCTCGTGAAGAAATATCACATGAATATACCCCAAACCCAGAGAAGACAATTGAAACCGAAGAAAAGGTATGGGAAGTTAAAGAGTTAGATTTTGATGGACCTGATGACATGGCGAACCCTCATAATTGGCCAGCATGGAAAAAGTGGTTAATTACCTATACCGTTGCATTCTTGTGTCTCTGTTGTTCATTAGGGTCATCCATGTATGTCGGAAGTGTACCTGAGCTTATGGTGAGTTTTGGATCTTCTCAAGAATTGGCAATTTCGGGGGTTACATTCTACGTGCTTGGTCTTGGATTTGGTCCAGCCGTTACTGCTCCTTTATCAGAGATTTTCGGAAGAAGATGGATCTATGTGATTTCCCTTCCTATTGCCATGTTGTTCACTATGGGGGTTGGCCTTGCCCAAAATATGCACACTCTTTTAGTATTGAGATTTTTCTGTGGGTTTTTTGCCAGTCCAGCATTAGCCATTGCTGGAGGAACAATTAGTGATATTTGGTCTAAGGAACCGCTGGAACAATCTTTTGCTGTTGCCATTTTCTGTTTATGTCCTTTCCTTGGTCCAGTATTGGGTCCAATCATTGGTGGATTTGCTGGTGAATTTAAAGGTTGGGAATGGTCTGCTTCTTGGGTGTTGCTTATGTTTTTCGGGGCTGTATGGCCATTTGTTATTCTTTCACCAGAGACTTATAAGCCAATTATCCTTAAGAATAGAGCCATCAAGCGTGGGTTGAAAGTTAATTCTCCAAAGATTAATTCTGCTTTTATCAAAAGAATCATTTTCTTTGATTTATTAAGACCAGTTGAATTATTATTCAGAGACCCAATTGTGTTTTTCATGTCACTTTATATTTCATTCATTTTTGCAGTGCTTTTCGCATTCTTTGAAGCGTTCCCAGTTATCTTTAGGGGTATCTATCATATGGACTTAGGTGTTTCTGGACTCCCATTCTTGTCAATTATGGTTGGTGAAATCCTCGCCGTGGTTCTTTATGTGATTTTGGATAAAACCATTTACTTCCCCAAAAATCCAGACGGATCTCGTGGTAAGAGGGATGAAAATGGGAACTTCATCTGGGATGCACCAGAAACCAAACTTTTAGCAGGTAAGATTGGATCAGTCTTCCTTCCAATCTCTTTGTTTTGGCTAGGTTGGTCTTCTAAGGAATCAGTCAGTTATTGGGCCCCACTAGTTGCAGGAGCACCATTTGGATTTGGACTTATTCTTATTTTCCTTTCCGTTGTGCTTTATTTCTCCATGTCATTCCCACCAATCAACGTTGCCCTGGCTATTGCTGCAAATAATTTGTTAAGATACATATTAGCCAGTGTTTTCCCATTATTTACTGTCCAATGTTTTGAGAACTTGGGTGTTGGTTGGGCATCTAGTTTGTTTGCATTTATTGCGTTGGCCATGGTTCCTGTTCCATTTGTGTTTGGATATTTCGGTCCAAAGTTGAGAGCAAGAAGTAAATATGGTTATGCTGCATTCTTCAAGAAAATGGCTGAAGAAAAGGCTGCTGCCGAAGCTGCTGCCGCTGCAGCTGCTAACACCAAGACGGTTGATTCCACTGTTGAAGAAGCCGTCGTTGAGAAGGTATAAGAACACTAATTATTCCAATGTGGATACTTTTTTGTACATACTCTTTTTTGGCATTAATTAATTAATTGATTGATTTAAATATGATTTATAGACATAGCAATATACGTAATAGGATTTAGACTTAACATGTTCCTTAGTGACAAGTCTGTCATTTGTTGTAAAGTGAAGCAACTACTCATCGCTACCAAATGAACAAATAGTTACACGTGACCTAGTTTTTTTTTTGTTTTACTTTGACTCAGACAAAGATTGTCTGCACTACACCCAAATCCATCATTGATACTGTTGCAATCACGACTGTCTGTACTGACACCCAATACATCACATTAAAACCAGTTAAGATAGAGTAGCATACAGAACATGGAGAATAATAATCCTAACATGAGCCAGCAAGGTATGGGTGGGGGAAATAGTCAACAATCCACACCGAATATGAATAACCCAAATGTCAACCAACAGATGCAAAACAGACAACAACAACAGGGACAACAACCACAACAACAAGGAGGTGGACGACCCATGAACATCAATCCGAACCAGTTAGCTCAGTTGGTACAAGCAATGAAGAATGAAGTCGCATTAGCAAAGAATGCAACTAACGAAACCGAAAGACAACAACATTTCCACCGTGCTGAGGGAATAAGAAAGATATTGGTGAATTATCTGGCTCAGAAGAACCGGTTACAACAGCAACAACAGCAGGCGCAACAGCAACAGCAACAGCAACAAGCTCAACAACAGCAACAAGTCCAACAACAACAGAGAAATCAACAGCAAGCCCAACAACAACAACAGACACAAATGCTGGATCCGTTGAATGATCCTGCCCATCAAGAACAGATCCAAGCTGTTCAAGCACAAGCACAAGCGCTTGCTGCGGCTCAAAGCAGGGGAATGGCTTATATGCAACAACAGCAAGCACCATCAACACAACAACAACAACAACAACCGGGACCGGCTTCTTCTCATTTTCAAGTAAACATGCAAAACCGATCCAATCAATCTAGCCCAATGATGAGTCAATCACCGAATCCATCGATCAGACAATCACCATTAATGCAACAAAAGCAAGCTCCGACACCGGGAGGCTCCTCTTCTGGACAACCAGTGAGGCAATCGCCGATGGCTCCACACCGATCCCCACCAATACAAAATCAACAGATGCCACAAAGCAGACAAATGAGTGCCGGAAACGTAGATGGTGGCGGAGGACATCAGCAAATGCCCAATATAAGTCCAAATAATATTACGATGGAAAGGTTCAATCAGGTGAGACAGAAATTGGCTGAAGTTCAAAAGAGAATTCAACTTTTGGAACAGAGTAAGAAAGGGAATGTGACTCCAGAACAGGTAAGTATCATTGACAAAGAATTAGTCCAATGGAGAACTAAGTTCCTGCAGTTTCAAAAGGTTGGTATTTTCATTAGAAATCAATTGATGTCGCAAGTCAAGAGTCAACAACAAGCTGCTGCGGCAGCAAGTGGAGGAGGTATGAATGCTTCTAGTCCAGGAAATCAGGTTGATCAGCGGTTCGCTCCCCAAGCACAACAGGCCCCTCAACAGACTCAACAGCAACGATTTGCTAATCAGCAACGAAATGCAGGAATGATGCAAAATCAAGTTCAATCGCAGGCATCGACACCAATTCCGATGAGGCAAACTCCACAGATGCCTTCCAAACCTCTTGCACCACAGCAGCAACAGCAACAACATCAGCAGCAGCAGCAGCAGCAACAACAACAGCAACAACAGCAACAACAGCAACAACCACAACCTCAACTGCAACCACAGCAACAGCAACAACCTCAATCCCAACAACAACCCCCAATGTCTCTGGCACCGACTCCTTTCCCTCAAACTCAGATTCCACCACAACAACAAGTACAACCACCTATTTCCCAGCCGCAGAAGCAGCGCATGCCTAGTAGACAGTCGACAGCTACCCCACAAACACAACGACAGTCACCAGCACCAGCACCAGCACCAGCATCCGCACCACCACAACCAGCGCAAGCACAAGCAACACCACAACAGCCAAACAATGCCAATGCTCCAGCTGCATCTCCTGCAGTGCCCCTGGTGAATAGACGAAGTGCGGGCCCATCTTCTGCAAAACCTACTCCAGTTCCAACTTCGACCGGTTCAGCACCTCCAGTATCAGCAACCGGCACATCCGCAGCGAAATCAGTATCTCCAACTGCCTCAGCTGCCTCAGAATCAAAACCACCACCACCTCTGGGGGCACAATCGCCCCTGAAGTCACGCTCAAGATCAGTGTCGTACCTACCTGGTAACTTCAACCTTCAGGGCATAACCAAACCCAGTGTTCCTTCAATCCCAATCTCGAATACTATTGACGTTAAACCGCCAAATGTGGTCACGTTCAATTCGTCAACCGATACCCGACCTTCATTGACAGGAGGCGCAGCTAATTCGTTGAGTGTTTTGTTGGGCACTCCTGCCATTACTAAGTTACCCATGTTTGATCTTGCTGGTGGGAATGTGGGTGGTGGGTTGGAAACAAGCGGGAGAGGGTTACAGAAGCGAAAATTGGCGGATTTGGTGAGTACGGTTGGTGTGGATGAAGGGGACGGTAAGACGGGGATCGATGGGAATGTTGAGGAGTTGTTGTTGGACTTGGCTGATGAGTTTATACATTCGGTGACAAGTTTTGCGTGTCGTTTGGCCAAGCATCGAAAAGTGGATAGTATTGAAGCGAAGGATATACAATTGCATCTAGAACGGAATTGGAATATCAAGATTCCTGGATATGCAATGGATGAAATTAGAAGTACAAGAAAATTACAACCCAGTAATAGTTATAATCAAAAGGTTCAAGGGGTTGAGATTTCAAAAGCAGTTAATGAAGATATACATAATTTGTAAAAATAAAAGTACTCTATATAGATTTATACATATATGTATATAAAGTAAGAATTGTCTAAATTCAAGGTGATTTGTCCTGTTCGTGTTTTTCCTTCATCAATTTCCGTATATTCTTAGCCCAATTCCTATGTTCTTTATCATAAACTCCTTGTTCTACACCATTCAAGAACCCGTCTTTATCCTCCAATAGTTGAGAGGGAGCTTTTCGTGCAATATCGTCTTTGATCAAACATGAATCAATAAATTCACAAAGTTGCTTATCATAGTATGTTTTGGTTACCGGATTGATTTTTCCAGTCAAGGTAGGAGCCGTCTCATTTACAATCCGTTGTAAAAGATCCAAGATCCCCTCGGGGCCCTTATATCGGTTACTTCCCTTGTCGCTAACGCTGTCGTTGTCGTCATTATCATCGTCTGTCCATACCGGGACGCCACTTGCCAACTCGATTAACATCAATCCCATAGACCATACATCCGATTTAACGCCGTAGTTTAATCCTTGAATTCTTTCTGGTGACATATATGTTGAAGTTCCGACAAATGTGTCTGCCATGGCTATTGAGTTGGTTAATTCTCGAGATACACCAAAATCACACAATTTGAATTCACCTTTATGGGTCATCAACACATTATTTGGTTTAATATCTCGATGGAGTATTTTATGAGTGGTGTATAAATAAGTTAACCCTGAGAGGATAGCAAATGATAACTTTTTCAATGCAAACAAAGGAAATTGACGATTCTCACAAAGCGACAAAATTCCATCTAACGAACCACAATTGCAATATTCCATGCATAAAACTATTGTATTATTTGAATTGAGGAACGCCCCATAAAAGTCGATAATGTATGGTGAGTGACATTCGTGTAGTATACGCAACTCTCGAATGATTTGTCTTTGTATAACACTCTTCAGATCAATGTGGATAATTTTTTTGGCCATTGTTTTCTGGGTAGGGATATGAAGAATTTTGGATACAGTACCCGAATTTCCGGATCCCAAAGTCTTTAAGGTAAGTAAATCTTCATTATTTAACGTGAATGCACTTGTTGTGGCCAAGGAAGTGGAATAGTTTGGTTCGAAGCTAGGTTTCGATTGAGTAAACGTTGGAGATGAAGATGCCGATATCGTTGGTGATATCGATGAAATTACAGTTTGACGTTTTCTTTGACCTGTTGTACTTGATATTGTTGATTTTTGTTTTGTTTGTAAATTATTAAGTTCTAAATTTGATATTTGGTTTATTATTACATCAGTTGAGTTTTCGTGATCAGGATCGACATTTCTATTACTAGCATTGACATTAAAATTCGTAGAAGGTGCAGCAAGGTGGGTTACTGTTTGATTTATGACCCTTCCAGAACCCAGTGACTTCTCTGAGTAGGGAGATGAATTGCTTGATGTGGATGAATCTTGATTGAGATTCAAGAGTGGCACTGGTCTATTTCGCCTTTCCCGTAGAGATGTGGGGACTTCTCTTAGTATGGCTTCATCGGTCCTATCAAGGTTGAGATTGGCAATCTGAGGTTGCTGATGGTGAGTGGCAGATAATTGCAATTGTTTAAAGTTCTTTCTTCTTAGTGTTTTGGCTTGCAATATCTCCGCATCTGCTCGGTCTATTACTATTTCTTGTTGATTATGATTGGATACAGATATTGGTACAGGTGGTAACAGTTTATCTTTAGGCGAGTTTAACAGTCCATACATTGTTGGTTTGCTGTGGTACATTTGAGGGGAAATTGGGGCTATGTGAGTACAACAGCTATTTGTCGTGTTTTATTCTTTCTTTGGTGTGTGGTATTACTAGTTCTATCTTAAATATGGATTTAAACTGTTCGTGTAATTTGCTGATGGTTTTCCTGTTTGGTAGTGTTGGTGGTTAACTTTGGGGTTGTTGGTTGTAAAACTCTAGTTTTTGTGGGCGTGTCCTGTGCAAACTGTGTTCTGGTGTGTCTGGTGTGTCTGGTGTGTTTGGTGTTGCTGTTTATTCTGGGTGTCTCTAGTAATTTTATTTTTTATTTTTTATTTTTTTTTTATTTTTATTTTAGTTGTTGAGAATTACACGTCCTTTTTGTTTACATTTATGTTTGTTGGTTCTTCCTTCTTTTCTTTTCTTGCTGTAAATGTTTTCTGTTGACAAAATGCCTCCCACTGAACTTTTAATTTTGCTTCCACAAGGGAAAAATCCAATGTGCTCGGGACCCGCCGGTTGAAATTTCTACCGCAAAATGGGACTAACTCTGAGAATGCTTGTCCGCCCTTGGCCCAAATACCCGCCACCAATTTCGCAGCAAATTTCACGTATGAATAAAGTGGAGCGGAAACAATTTACCGCAACATTTCTTGCACCACAATATCAGATCCAATCACTAAAATACAACCACTTCCACCTTCACTCTCTGATTGCTCATTGATGTCCATACAGATTAAGGCGGGCAACAATATCTAATAGCAAGTGATATCTTGTTGTACAAAAATAAGGTATTCTACCACTTTACAATCAAGGAAGAATTGCTTATAGATCTCTCATGCAGCATCGGAAATGCATGTAATTGTAGATATGGAGAAGCGTGCCAAGATGCATTAAATTGCACACTTAGATGAGATTAAGAAATGCTCATTACCGTCAATAGTTGCACTAGTTCCTATTGTTTTCTTACTTGCTGTAAAGAAATCAGAAATTATCAAACAAGAATACCCACACACCATAACTGAAATTAAAGTTCAAAGACTTTAGCGGATAAGTACGAGCTGCGAGCCAAGCCTACTCCTTAGTCCAGAGATCAAAATTTTTCATTGTCGACATGAAGAAATGGTAACTCATTGACAACCTAGCAAAACAAAGATTATTAATAATCATATGTCCCCTTAGTACCTAGAAACCCAACGTCATGTATACAGGTGCGGGTGTCTCATTCTTTAAATCAAGAATCTGTATCTGTTTAACATCGTTGAGCAGTTTTGCAGCAATCTTTTCACATGGTGATCAAATTAAAGTTTTGCTGGATTTTGTGGCAAAGTACCGTTTACTTCCAAAGGCTAGATTATGCAAGGGCAGGAAAATCCATCCTGTACAGGCCACATGTTTCCCCTATTTGGAAAGCAACTCTAAAGTTCCGATGAGAATTCTACGTTCCTATGGCTTTTGAAGATCGGGAATCGGTTGTCTAGGAAATACAACAAAATCAAATCAGAAAAGAAAGGACTTTGGGACAAAGTTGTTACTGCTTGTCGTATTTTGGTGACCAAGATGATAAATACAAAGAGCCTTCAGGATGATATCATACAAGTATTAGAAATTCTAGAACAAATTTTGAACCTGTTTAACTTCTATCGTAGACTTATAACATACAATCAAAATGATAGCGAACCCACAACACTACACCTTATTGTCTATTGCTGTGATCAACTGCTGACCAATGGCAGATCATATAAGCTGCGTTTCTACCCATATAATCTAACACAAGTCCCATTCATTTGGAAATATCAAAATAGCTAACCTTGGGGCAGCGGTTGAATTGATAACTAGCGGCATCTCACATTCATGTAATATTGTTGGGTTCTTTTGATCTGACTTTATCGAAATTAGTTATAGACCTCGAGATTTACAAATGCCAGGAATCAATAGTTTTCTACTAAATTGGAACAAGATCCAACTCTCAAACCAGGGTGCACTGAAGAGTACAGTCTAACATACAGTGCCAAAAGCGCCAAGTTGGGTTACTTGTTTCTCATAATCAGATATCTCTTGTTGGTTCCTATTTGTAGCCAGAATGTGAACCTGATCGATTCTTTGATATTCGGCACACCTATTTGCAACTTTCGAGGAGATGTACAAGATTGTGATTGATTTATAACAATGATCTATGGCCATTACGTAAGCCCACCTACCGTCTATTTTTATGGTACGCATAATGATCACCTCCCAGATGGTTCGACTGGTTCAATGGATTGAATACTTTATTGAAAATTGCCAAATCATGATTGAAAGTTAACCAAGCTTATTACTGACGTAAGGTATCTGAGTAAATTTTCAGCATGTTAAAAACCATCTCAAATTATATATCTGATTAAATCCCTCATTTTTGGTGTTTGTTTCCCCGCAGTATCATAAGGAAAGAAAGGAAACTGAATATTTTTAAATGCATGACTATAATTCCACTCCCCTCGAAAACACCCAATTATTAGACAATTTCACAATTCTGCAAGGCAATCCACGTCTAATAAAAGTAATGACTCGTAGTCACTTCTTCTGGAGGGTCGGAAAGAGATGTAAATTCAATCCCTTCCCTAAAATGTGTAACCACACAGGAGCAACCCTATCGCGGGGCTTAAAAGACACCATCCACGAATGCGAAGTAGCTTGGTTTTCGGGTTGGGGTTTGGGATTAAGACGAGGAGGGAAGGGGCAAAAAGGGGCAGCAGGGGCAGAAGGGGAAGAGGGGGAGAAAGGGGTGATAGGGGGTATATTTCCGACTAGTCATTGCTTTGCTTATTCCATATTATTTTGCAGTAACGCTTTTCTTGTAAATATTTTTTATCTGAGCAAATCCGTCACACTAAAAATGAAAAAAACAATTCAAGGGGGATAAAATAAAATATTTAAGGAAACTTGCAAAAAAAATAATTTACAACCACAGGGAAAGTTTTACCGACAGTTGTTCTAATTCGATTCGAGACAATAATTTGCCGCTAAGCGAAACAAATATGGCAAATATAACCAAAATGGCTTTCTGTTCCATGCTAGATTTCTTAAAATGTGGCCCATCGTATTGCATTTTGGAATTTGCCAAGATATAGAGTGTGTAAAAATTTATGATAGAAGTTGAAATTACAGTATACCTATTTAATTCACCTATATACAAGTCCATGGTTTACCCACGGAGATGAAGAATCATCAATAGAGCTTTATAAACACCATAGATTGCCAGTCTTACCTCTTTGAAATCAATCACACTTAACTTCTTTCTCTAGAAATCTTGATTTTGTTGATGCGGTGGATTTTGATAACCCGAATCTTGCAATGTCGTTCTTTGAGAAGCTTGCAGGGGAAGCACGGTCTCACTAGAAGCAGGGTTCGGGATGAATGCTTGCAGGTTGTTTGGACCTGTTGGCGGAAGTGACTGAAAGCTGGAATCAAGGAATGGTACAATAAGAGACTTACTTGGTTCTGAACCAGTAGTGCTACTAGGTATACTAACACCACCCGAACTACTTGCACTACCAGCACCAGAGGCGACATTGGCCAGTACAAGGTTTGAATCATACGACAGATACCCGGGAGTAGGCAGAGGATTGATTGTCATTGGAACGAAAGAATTACTCACAATATTACCAAATGAAGCATTGATTGAAGAGGTTGTCAAAGTTTTCTTGTTACGCTTACGACAATTTGAACATAGTTTATGTTTACCCAAATCTGGAGGTTCTAAAGGTTTTGCACACCGATTACAAGCTCCCAATCTTTGCAAGTTTTCTCTTCTAATTTTTTCATTGGTTCGACATCGTTGACACACCTTATATTTTGACTTATTGATATCTTCTTGTTGTTTATTAGAATCTTTATTATCATCATTACTATTGTCGTTTACTTGCACGTTCACCGTTCCATCTTCATTAGTGATATATTGAGCATGCAAGGGTCCGGCACAATGGACACATCTACCTTGGGCAAATCTAGTTGCCTTTTTTGCTCGAAGATTCTGGCGACATTGGTCACACAATACAAACTGTTGTTCTTCAAGTGGAATATTTGCTCCACAACGACGACACACTCCTTCCCGTTGCTTGGTCTTTTGCTGCCAACGTCTACTCCGTTGCCTTTGCAAATCACGGCAATGCTGACAAAGTTTGTAAATTTTTGGCTGCGCGGAGAATCGTTTGGCCTTGAATGAGGATCCCAGTTTGGGTGCTGATACTATTTGATCGAACTCTTTCTTGCATCTAGAACACGTTGAATGTATTTTTTCTTCATCATTGGTTTTGAATGGAACATTTGGCGCATCTGGTGGGGAGGTTTGTCCAATTGTATGGTTTGGCGGTTGCTGTTGATGATGAAGTGGTGGGATCCGTGGTACAAGTCCTAGATCGCTAGTATTATGAACCAATATTGAGCTGAATTTTTCCTCTCCCCACTGTTCATCAAGGTAAATTTGCTGGGACTCTGAAGGATTTTGTTGTGGATGATAGTTAGCGTTTTGCGGTTGCATATTCCCATCTGAGATCGGAATTGATGCAACCACATGCAGATGATGAAATTGGTGTAGATCCGGTTGTTGGAGTGGTTGCAGAATACCCCCTACCTTTTGTGGCGGTAGTTGTTGATTGTATGTGTTTTGCAATGAGATATCTTGAGAAGGTTCTGTTTGTTGAATGGTCAAATCAAAGTGGGTGTTGAAGTTAGTATTGGAAACCAATTCTTGAACACCAAATATTTCGCTCGAAAGAGAGGGAACCCTTTTAAGAGATGATGTGGGATGTGATTGAACAGGAGGTGGAAATACGTCTTTATGGTACGATTGATTGTAGTGATTTCCGTGGCTGTGTGGCATTGGTTGACTATACAGTCCATATGATGCATTAGACGATCCTCCGTCTCTTTGATGCGGCTCCAATTCTTGATTGATATTCGAGTTTGAATTGGTGCCGATATTCTTCTGATTTACTACCATTCGTATATGATTGTTAGTTACTTAGTAAGAAATTTTAATTCTTAGAGTAAGCAAATCTGTGAAAGATTATGGCTTGCCTTGTTACCAGTGCCGTTGTCCTGGGCAAAAGGAAACCAATAGTGTTTTTGCAATGAGATTGATACGAAACTTTCTTATATGCCTCTACTTAAACTGACAGAGACAGTAAATACCAAAGTAGAAGAGAATCGTTAAACAAGTCGTGATTTGAGTCGTTTTATCTGTTTTGAAAATCACCGACTTTAGGGGGGAAATTTTGTAAACGGTTCTCTATTAGCTTGTAAAGTGATAATTATAATGATATTCTCAAAAGATACAAAAGTGAAATATGACAAAAAGGGATAATCTTGAAAGCAAGGAAAATTACTTTGACCAAATAATGAAATTCAAATTAATGGGTTGGTTAGGGGATTTATATATCTGTCAATTTCACCAAATCCAAAAATTTAATCATCAATCCAACTTTACTAAATAGGATATAAAAAATATATTATTTTTTATGTCAAACGGGTTATCATTACAGATTTGAATAAAAAATAATTATTTATAATTGCTTCAAATAATATATCCACATTTTGGAGTACAATTGATGCTTGAATTTATAATATAAATTCCTAGTCTCTAACGGCCGAGTGCGTAATATACTTTAGCTTGGAAAAGTAAGTCACGTTATAGTTTGTTCATTGGGGAAAGAAAATTATAATCTTGCAAGTGCGACCTCATCTATGTTAAAACTCTAGGTCTAATAATCAAATCGGACAGAAATGCAAGTGGTTTTAGATTGCCTGTGAGAGTTTTTGTCATATTTCCGCGTAGGTGCTAATCGTAATTGAAATTTTCCAGTGTACCCCATCTGTTATTAAGAAGTCATTAAGAAGTAAACGACAAGGAGATAAAGTCATCGTTTATGCAATTTGAATAAAGGGATGACATATAAAAAGTACTGAAAAAGAAATGGCATACACGTCATTCTTTGTTAATTGTCTTTTCTTTTTGTCAACTGGTGGGATTGGGCTTAGTGGGTGCAAGGGTAAAGCGCAAAATGTTCCGTTACTGAACGGAAATGCAGAATTAGTACTACCCGATTGCTAGTTAACATGATTTCCTGTATATGCAGATTCTCGCCAAACTAGTATCAAATTGGATCTCCATAGATTTCATCGCTAATCTATTTCAACGTTAAGACCCCCCAATTGCCAATTCCACTAAAATATTCAAGATCCAGACATAGTTTAATATTTTAATACTGAGGCAAGACTGAATCAATTGTTTAAGGCAATGGAATGAAATTTGCCCGATTCTAAAGATTTGATTGCAAAATCACTGATTTGTCTACTTGGGCAAAGACAACTCAAATCATAAAGTTTCCTTAATTACTTCGTTGGAATTGATTGGAACCTTGTTGAAAATGGAGAAATTGGTGACAAGCTTCAGTTTGAAGTCAAGTTTTAAACTTGTGTGATCTAGAACTTGCAACCTTTGTTTCATTTTTGTGTGTGTTTGTCAGAAGAAGGGGAAGCAATTTCTTTCACAGGCCAAACTTGAACATGTTCTTGATGAAAGCAACACGCTACAGTAATTGATGGTTATGTACCTCAACTCATATAACTGATAACATACCACTACCACCCATTTTAGAAAATAATTCGACTCTACCTGACAGATTCACATTGGACTTTGTTGAGCACTACAATATCACAACTCTAGTTATTGTAAGTTATTTTCATTCATTGTTCTGCTAGATGACGACAAGTAAATTAATTATTTTAGTCCCTGCCGATTAATTAGAAAGATCGAAAGGTTTGAATAGAGAACAATAAAGCAAATAATATTCGCAAAGCAAGTTAGGTAAGATGCATAATAATTTGGTCAACAAAAGAATAGCACCTAGTCTAGGGTTGTGGTTATTGTCATTCACTGAATGGTAAAAGACTGATGCAAAAATCAACAAAGAATTGAGGCAAGAAAAATTCAACATGGTCAAGATGACTATGAATTTGGGGTATGCTGTTTATGCTATCTATTGTTTGAAATGAGATAACCATCGAGAATACCAGGAAGGTAACAAATCCTTGAACAAGTAAATTCTCCATCTTACTAATGATTATGAATGAAGCCTCCGCACCGGACTTTAAGGAAGCATGAAAAAAAATGATACAAAACTGGAAGTTCTTTGGGCTAATCCCGTACACCGTACTGAGAGATCGGCTAGCTCAGTTTTTCATCTAAAAGCACATTTAATTGCTTCGTCAATGTGCTTGTCAAGTATTTTAGAAAATATCAATCCCTCATTCAGATGGCCAGTTGTCATACATGTGAAGAAATTCATTGTGAATATTACAACCACTACCACAAACTTGAAGTACAACCACTTTATATCTCTATGCTTAGTGGACGCGGTTGATGATTTCCACACAATAAACACTCTAAACTGGTCACGCACATTCTGACTATAAATTGTTTGGCATGCTCACAATTTCTTGTTAATGTCAAAAGAATTCAGCATAGGGATAGTCTTCCAAATTGAGTAAATTCTGTAAGATTGCCCTAATGGGGAGTCACCCTACAGAATGGGAATCAATATAATAATTTCTAAGAGTATTACTTGGTAGCCGACACAACCGTTTAACAATTAATCGAAGCTTTCAGTCAAGAAATATGATGCAAATTTGACTAGGAATTGCACAATATTGTCAGCTCATTGTGCACAATCTAAACAATATGAAATCTAGATAGAATTGCAAAAGCGACAACATCAGAAATATAATAACATTCTATTTAAAATTGATGCAACCTATTGTATAGGTTTGAAGTCACGGGTACCAACTTCCGTTCCTTATCGCAGCCAATTGGTTTTAGAAACCTAGATTCGAAAATAACTCCCATTGTTAGGTGAAAGTTCTGTAAAGAAAACCAAATAAAGAAAACAGATCCATATTTCTAACGCAGAGCCCGATCCTCCCACTAGGTTCTCGTTATAGATTCGAGCACATTTCTATTTTACGAGATTTTTATTTTACATGGATTTTAAATCTCCCAGTATGTTCGTAAGCTAAAGAAAATTCAGGTACTGAATTACGAACAAACGCCCCAGCGAATTATTTCCTACATTTAGTGTTACGGTGAACATCGCACTGTCAGGAACAATCGGTTCAACCAAAATTGGGTATGCTTCTTTAAGAAAATTTCGGGCTTGTGATACATGTCGTTTTTTCCACTCAACTCATTCTTTTCAATTTGCAACCCAAACGAAGCATACTCCCAATCAAAATGATCGCTCGCCCCGCTTGGCTTTTCAACACTTTGCATGAGGGATTTAACCCACCATTCAATCTTTTCCCTGTCACATGTAAAAAGGGGGGGAGGGGGGTGTGGGTAATGGGGGATATTTAAAAGAAACAATATAAAAGTCGTGGAGTACAAATTGGTCATTCTGCCATCAATATATTTTCTTTTACATCTTTTGGTGTATTTTTTTTTCTCTGGGATAATAATATTTTTTTTGTATTATTTCTTAGCCGTAGTTCATGTAGGTCATTGATTTAGTCACAGAATAAAAAAATAATTCATTAAAAAATAATTGAGTAACAAAACGAACCAAGCAAAAAAAAAATATTCCCTACCGAAAATATTTCAACCCAACTTGGGATGTTCATTTGCCGCTAAGGCGCATGACGTGGTCAAGTTGACCCGAGGGCTGATTTTTTATTTGGTTGGCAAAGTATCGCCTCTTAATCTCTCGCATCGAATTGCAGTTTGGGCATTTAGCGAACCATTCGATGGTTGCAAAAATATGTATAATAATAATTACGATCTATTTACCCTACCACAGAGTTCAAAAGGCTCGATCCTGCTCGCAGCACTGGCCTGAATTTGTGACAGTTAAAATTGTCCTTAAATGGTCCATGTAACAGTAAAATAAAAATCCCACTTTCCTTAAAAAAAAAAAATTGAAGTCAATAGTAATATAACAGTTGATTTCGAACGATTAACCCGCCTCGTTTCTCTGATAATTGTTATTTTGTTGATCGTGCAGACTGTGACTACGCAGATATTGTGCTGTTGTTGTTTCTGAAGTTTGAGGCGCTTGGGGTGCATATATGGTGTGGCCATAGGTAGGATTCTGCACAAACGGCTGCAAATTATATGGACCCAGCATCTGAGATGGTTGGAAGCCGGAATTATAGGATGCACCAACCATAAACCCATCTGGACCGTTAATGCTGTTGGTGGCACTAAGTCCAACCGAACCGGTGAAACTACCACTCCCAGCCCCAACGCTACCGTTGGCAAAAATGACGTTTGATTCATACGACACATATCCTGAAGGAGGTAAGGGATTGGGTAAGCTAGGGAGAAAATTATTATTAACATTGGATGGTTCGTTCACGAATGGCATTTTGATTGAATTATTTTCTAAATTTCGCTTCTTTCTATTTCGACATTTTGCACATACCTTATGCCTTCCCAATTCTTGAGGGTCTAATGGTTTTGCACATCTATTGCAAGCACCCAATCGTTCTAAATTTCCTCTTCTAATTTTATCATTTGTTCTGCATCGTTGACATACCTTGAAATTTATCTTTTCAAATTCATCCTTGATATTTTCTTGCATGTTGCCAGTAGGATTGTTAATACTTCCTTGTCCTTGTATTTGAATGATACTATCATTTAGGTGTCCGGCGACTGTCCCATATTCATTAGTCACAAATTCACTAGTTAATGGACCTGAACAATGGACACATCTCCCATGGGCTGCTCGGTTTGCCTTTCGTTCCCGTAGATTCTGACGACACTGAGGACACAACACAAATCGTTGTTCTTCAATTGGAATATCCACCCCACAACGACGACATACCCCCTTCCGTTCCTTTGTCTTTTGTTGCCAACGTCTACTCCTTTGCCTTTGTAAGTTCCTACAGTGTTGACAAAGTTTGAAAATTTTTGGTTCAGGCAGAAATGATTTTGCATTGTCTGATGATTCTTGTTTGCGAAGTACGATGGTTTGATCAAACTCTTTCTTGCATCTGGTACACGTAGAGTAGATAGTCTGTCTGTCTTCGGGATTGATTGGTGACTTATGTCCACCACGTTGTGAGCTTCGCTGGTTAGTAGTGTCGTTTGTCATGATTCTGGTGTAGGTTGTTTGTTGTTGAAGATGTAGTGGAGGAATGGGTGGCATAAGTCCTGGCCGGTTGGTATTATAAACCAACGAGGAGCTTTGCCCTTCCTCTACCTTTTGGTCAAAGAGATAGATATCCCGTGAGTCAGAAGGGTTGTATTGTTGAGGGTAGTTAGTGGTGGGGACCATCATACTAGAATTCGAAAACGGTAGTGTGGTTACCGCATTCGCTGGATGATGATATTGATATGCTTGGTGTGATGGTTTGAAGGGTGGTGGTATGTGTCCTAGCCTGTGTATTTGTTGTGGTTGAGAATACCTATTATCCAATGAAATGTTTTGGGAAGAATTTCCCTGTTGGCCAGGGAAATCAAATTGTGTGTTGAGGTGCGAATTTGAAGTCGACTGTTGAACACCAAATATTTGGCTCGATAGAGACGGAACCATTTCAAGAGACGAAGGATGATGCAGTTGAAACGGCGGTGGTTTGTCAACATCAGGATACTTTTGACTAGGCTTATCCTGTTGAGTGCCCTGAGTTATTTGATGTTGTTGAGACGAGTCTTGTTCTCTTTGTTGCAGTTGTAAATAGTGATCAATATTTGTTCCTGAGCTGGAGCCTGTGTGGCTGGTATCTATTGCCATTTAGATATAGCTTCTAGTTAGTAAGAAACAATTGTTGGCCAAAGTGTCCGGTGAAATATCAGAATGAGGTTGTGTGAAATGTTGTCGTTCTTGTGAAAAATTGTAAGACAGTGATAATTTGTTTGAAATAACACTCCCTCGTTATCTAAGATACCTATAATGGTACGTTTCGGACTATCTAGTCTGAGGTAGTCGAGAAGTGAACAGTTGTCACCTCCTCTTTTGATAAATGGCGAGAGACAAGAGCGGAAAAAGGTTGCAAATGTTTCTCGTTCAAGTCGAAAGTGCTAATTGTACGTGATATTCTTGAACTATCCAAAAAATGGCCAGTTATGATATGAATGTATATATAGATGTGAAATACATGAAAAACCAAACCATCAGACATTATACTGTGGCCCAAAAGTTTTGCCTGGTTGAGTTTTTATATAACCTTCTATTTTCACCAAACAATACGGAATATTTCAATAATACAAAAAAATATTATATTTTGTGTGATTTAGGCTTAGAAAAATATTATATTTTTTATGTATGAATACTTATTTTTAAAGTTGTCAATTTTTTTTTTTTTTTGGCACGTAACAAGTGGGTAGTTGTTTCTCCCCTACATGCTAATTGTTAAAATTTTTTTACATAAAAAATAATTGTTAAGTATGGGAAGAGGAGTAAACAAACCACGATATTCTGAGTATTTTTTATGCATGGAGTGTATAGGAGTCACTCTTTTACCATATTTTTTGCCTCAAAATCCTTTGTTTCTTGATCTTTATTTTTTAAAATTAATAATCACGTG
>JAKUCC010000020.1:0-45744 GCA_030563365.1 Hemisphaericaspora xylanilytica | reverse complement strand
TAATGCAAAATCAATCCATCCCAATCTTTTCCATTCAATTGAGCATCTAAATGACGGGTCACATTATTGTCGACTTCAGTAAAATCACTAACAAAGAAAGAACTAGTCCCTTCATATTCATTAAACGAATCAGGGAAAAGCTTCAACCAGGTATCATCACCGAAAAAGTTAATTTTCTTGCCCATCTTGGTGAATTGATATATCCAAGAATCCTGGTTCAACCCCTGTGAGGTATCATCTTCATGAACATTCAATATAGCATCCAAGAAGCTAGGTGTACCACCAGTGGTTATCCCTTTCAATCTTGGCAATGTGACAGTGGGAGGATTGGAATAGGCAGTGAATGGAATAGCATGACCTTGATTTATTAACGAATGTAAAAAACCAAAATGGGAATTCGCTTCACTAAAACAGAAGTCTGATCTCATTGCATCAACAACCATAAGTATAACTTTATCAAATTGTGGTCTCCCATTATGAAGGAATGGGGAAGCAGCTGTGGGAGTGGAGAATTCATTATACCCCGGAAGTACTACTTTTGCAGGAAAGAACCCTCGGAGAAATATGAGAAGTCCTCCAATGTTCAACAACGTAATGAGAATCTGTATGAACCATCTCAGGGTAATGGATTTAAACATTATTGAGTACTCCGAAGTTGTTTGTTTGGGGTTATAGTTAATAAGTGGAGACTGAAAAATTGAAGGGTTCGTCCGCTTTTTTTTTGGTGTCGTAAATTTGGAGATTATTGGACCCACACGGAAAACCTAATGCCAAGCATTAGAAAGCTACTTGTCTTTGGATGGGCACATTTCAATGAACTCTCTAATGTAAGTGATTCATTGATTCATGATACCAAAAGTAAGAGCTATTTGTATGGTTTTACATGTGAGACTTACTTGAAGTTTAATTATCCCCTTCCCTAACGTCTCTATGTAGAAAATGTAACCCAAGCCCCCCGAGAGTGGGACGAGGTAGTGGAATTTTCTTAATCGTTGGAAACTTACTGCTTGGCAAAGGTTAACTCTCTTGGGTACAAATGAAATAATAAAGCCTTTTGGCTCAATAAGCCTACAATTGTTTTCCTGCGCTTTTCAAAGTTTGAGCAAACTGACTGTACTCGTGTGAAAAGGGGTTATCCATTCTCTCTTGAGGGGCCATTTCCGATGAAACTTTCGTGCATATGACTGTGATGTCATGCGCTCTTATCATCATTCGTATCTATCTAAACTTCCCAATTTGGATTAACGATCCGATCTAAACCAAGGATCTGTTCGTTAGATCGAATTCAATTCTTTAGGATATCAATCTGACAACGCGCATCGATGAATTACCCGAAACTGACACAATCCTGTCAAAAGCATACCAAGTCCGATAAACATAAAATATCATCGGAAAAATTGAAAATTCTTTGATAAGATTTTCGGTGCTAATTGTAGGACGCAAATCCAAACTACTCGAAGCGGCAGATCCGATATCAGGTCGATAAAGGAGAAAGCGAGAGAGGGGGTCTAGTAAACCAGGTTTGCAACAATAACCGCTCTGTAGCAAACATTCCTTGGTGAATGTTTCTTTGATGGTGATCCAACGCCATCGTAGCCAAATGGAGATTCTCGTGTCATCCAGCTGGGTTCTTCTAATCATAGTTCTCACTCTGTAAGTCTTGGGAACGCCTGATACAAAGATCCACCACTTGGAGAAAGCATCGCGAAGCCTACTCCGAAATGCTTCATTTATTTGCTTCGAGATTGTATTTTGAAACAATCATCGATATCGTCTACAAAGCCAACCTCGAGAGTGGAGTCCCAGAAAACAATCGATTACGCATCTTGCACTGCCTAATGAGTGCAATTCGGTCGGGTTTGTTGATTTCCTAATTGGGTCGAGAAATTGCGTCTCGGGGTACAAAAACAGAAAATAATGGCAAATGCGCAATTTCCAATCTTTGAGTTGCAGGACACATACTTCAGATTTGCGTCATTGGAGTAGTGATGGTTCTGAGTGTACTACCACCAATTTGGCAGGAAGGAACCAATTCATGTTGAATATGTTGTTCCTATAGTGACATGTAGGAAACGTATACAGTATGATAAATATGTAGATGTGTGACTAAAATGTTTAAGGCTTAAGCTCCATTGTATCAGTGGGGTACTTTGGAAATCTTAATTTGTCTTGTTAATGAGGGGTCCGTCAGCAACAATCGACATTCTTTTCAGATGCAACATTCACGAAGATTTGATGTATCCTGTGGATTACACTGTTCAAGGTGATTATCTAGCATCGTGAAAGAGATATCAGATCAAGATATATGATGATATGTAACCCATTAGTCATTATATAACTTGATAATGTAATTAATTCTTATCTTTAGTAACTATCTTAAAGCCGCAAATCAATCAACTCAAAAAAAAAAGGAAAAATGTTCTTCATTGTTTTCTTCTCACCAAAAAAGAAAAAAACGCAGAAGTCAAAGTAGCCGCCCAAATAATTAATTTCAACACTGTCACAAATAGATACTCCTCCCCACATTTTGACAGATATGAAAATAGCATATAAATATGTCTTGGTATCCTCTTTCTTTGACATGTACTGTTGAGAGAATGAATTAAAAAACTGTCATTCTATCCCATATTTGAAATAATAAATGGTATGAAGTCGCCAGTCAAATCAGGTACCCAAACTCCAGCCTCAGGCATTCGTCCAGTTCTTTCCAGAGTTCGTGTTGACGATCTAGGTATAAAATCCGTCCTTTCAAATCAAAATATAACTATCAATGTTGATCATGTCATCGACGAAGATGAAGCCATGATTTTGGCTTTGGGGTATAAGCAAGAATTCAAGCGTGAGTTTTCCTTGTGGTCGGTTTTCGCAGTCAGTTTTTCAGTGTTGGGTTTACTTCCTTCGATCGCCGCATGTTTTGATTATCAACAATTAGTCGTGGGTATGTCCCCCATCCCCTGGCTTATTGCAGTGGTATTTGTCACTTCTGTTGCTTTGAGTCTTGCTGAAGTAGCTTCAGCTTTCCCCACTTCAAGTGGTACACCATATGCAGTTTCCCAACTTGCACCTCCAAAATATCAATCATTCTTGACTTGGTTGACATGTTGGTCTAACTGGATGTGTCAAATTACTGCTTCACCATCTGTCAACTATTCGGGAGCATGTATGATGCTTGCACTTAGATCATTCAATGACCCATCATATACTCCAACAAACGGACACATCTATGGTTTGACTACAGGTATTCAAATCGTTCATGGTATTATCAGTTCGTTGCCAACTGGTTGGTTAGCACAATTTAATTCAGCAGGTACTACTTGTAACATTTTGTTCCTTTTCATTGTCTTTATTATGATTTTGGCTGGTAATAGCCGTACTGAAATTAATGATATTGAAGGTTTACTGAAATTTAACAGCAATGCAATTGCATGGTCTTTATATAATCAAACTGAATGGCCAATGGGAATGTCTATGCTCATGTCGTTCCTTGGTGTCATTTGGTCTATGTCAGGTTATGATTCACCATTCCATCTTTCTGAGGAATGTTCAAATGCTGCAGTTGCTGCACCAAGAGCAATTGTTTTAACCAGTACTGTTGGTGGATTAATTGGATTCTTATTTATGGTGGCGATTGCATATACAGTGGTTGACATTGATCAAATTGCTAGCGACCCCCAGGGATTAGGACAACCATTCGTGACATACTTAACTCAAGTCATGTCTCATAAATTGGTTGTCGCAGCTACAGCATTAACTATCATTTCATCCTTCTTTATGGGTTGTTCATGTATGCTTGCAGCATCAAGAGTGACATTTGCCTATTCTCGTGATGGAATGTTTCCAGGATCTAATATTTGGAAGAAAGTTTTACCATTAACTCAAACTCCTGTTAATGCTGTCTGGATTAATTTATTCTTGGGGCAACTTTTCTTATTATTGATGTTTGCAGGTGACGTTGCCATTGGTGCTATTTTCTCCGTTGGTGGTATTGCTGGTTTCGTATCATTCACAATCCCAACCTTATTAAAGATTACCTATAGTCGAAATACATTCAAACCTGGCCCATGGAACTTGGGTAAATGGTCAACGCCAATTGGGTTCGTTTCGTGTGCATTTGTTGCAGTTATGATTCCTGTATTATGTTTCCCATATGTCAAGGGAAGTAATTTGAATCCGGAAGAAATGAACTGGACTGTTGTTGTCTATTTCGGAACACTTTTGGTAACCACTATCTGGTTTATTGTTGATGCCAGGAAATGGTATGTTGGTCCAAGAAGTAACATTGATGACGCTGATGTTGCTTATAGTCTGAATAGTGAGACTGAAGATTTTGAGAATAATCTCGATGGAAAGCTTGAAAAGATTGCTCATCAGCAAGCACAAGTTTAGACTGGTTCTTTACATTTGGTTATACATTTGGTTTTGTTTAATTATTTATATTACTGTGGTTTTTCTGGTTGTTTATAATGACTAATTTCGTATTTAATGGATATTTCTATAATTGGAAGTGTACTCTCAGCTCGTAGCAATCGCCATATCGGTTATTCACCAAAGCAAGTCCCGCCGATAAGTTGATAGTTTGCAACCAACCTCAAGAAAAATGTTGTCGCACAGAGAATCTATCTACAAGCAACAAAAAAAAAAAGAATCTGTACCGAGAAAAAGCGCAACTCAGGCGAAGAGGTCTTACTGATAAACTAAACCTCATCTCCTAAATAACTCTTGACTATTTCCATTAGAATACAACAATGAATAGAACTCCCTCTACATATCCTACAAACAGTCACGGGTATAGCAACACAAGAAGTGACAACTTAGTAACGTGTTCCTTTTACAATAGAATAGGTGCGTGTAGACACGGGGAGAAGTGTTCAAAGAAGCATATAAAGCCAACATCATCTCGAACGATATTAATTTACAACCTATACCAAAACCCCAAGCTTAATAAGACAGATGATGCGCCATCTGAAGCTCAAATACAGGAAACATTTAATCAGTTTTATCGAGATATCTTTATCCATTTTGCTGCATTAGGAGAAATATCCGATATAGTTGTTTGTGAAAACGAGAATGATCATTTAAATGGAAATGTCTATCTTCGATTCAAATCAGAAGGAGAGGCGCAAGAAGCCATGATCAGGTTGAACCAAGAATGGTTTAATGGACGACCAGTACATTGTGAATTGTCACCAGTAGACAATTTTTCGGAACCAAATTGCCGTGCGTATGAGACTGATACTTGTGAACGAGGTGAACATTGTAATTATATGCATATAAGAAAGCCAGATGCTAGTCTAAAGAGTGAGTTGTTCAAAGCACAGAAGAAGAGCAGTTTGTTGAAGAGATTAAATAAGTTAAAGCAAGATCAAGGTGTTAGTGGTGATATAAATAATAGTGGTGGTAACAATGTTGATAATAATAAAGTAACAACCTCTATTGTTCAACAGTTATTTGCCTAGCAATAGTTTAATATATGGAGCCATGGTACTTGCAAGTTGTATGTAACCATGGTGGTTGTAATTGAGATTTAGTCTTTACACGTAACCATTAGCAATTAACACAAAGAATGAAAAAACCGAGTGTGCTTCTCTCTCTCTCTTGCTCTGTGTCTGTCTGATACTCTCTCTCTCTGTCTCTTTGTTTCATTCTTTGTTTCTTTGTTGTTCACACACAAAATCATCATCCGAAAAAGTGGACTTATAAAAAACTTCAATTCCTTTCGGCCTGACAAATCTCTACTTTATATATCCGAATTATATCCTTATTATACACGTTAAATCAGATTCTTTACTTACTTGTTTCAAGAGTTACCAGATACCACCATCGTCAATAACTTCAACACTTTGAATACTCCATACTCCACACCAATCTGCAAACCATATCCCAAGACACCTGAAATTCCCCTTGGAACTAGTAACCGAACAAAACCCCGGAGCACCAGCCCACAAAAAAAAATTCCAATTCACCACCCGTCACTACCCATCATGATTGGTTCCTTTAGACTACGTGCTTCTTCATATAAACTATTAGGATTCATAAAACCGACACAAGGGTCCATTGTACGCATACCACCAAATCTCCTTGTCAGTTTCTATTATAATAGCTGTCGAGATTCTCACTCATTACCAACCATAGTTTTAAAACAACGATTTTCCACATCAACCACCGCGAACAATAAATCGAGACCGGATCCGAACCAACTGACAACCACGAAACCTCAAATATCAATGCATAAGGGACATTCTCATACACATAAGGATGGTGCAGGGGGCCTCCTCCACCATCATCACTCATTGCACGAACCCAATGAGTTCCTTGCTGTCGAAGCATCAAAAATCAGAAGTAATGCCGCGGTTCGAATTACTTGGATTGGATTGTTGGTGAATGTCGCCCTTGCGGTGTCGAAAGGTATAGGAGGAGTATACTTCCATTCTCAAGCACTTATCGCTGACGCAATCCACTCGGTGAGTGATATGGTTGCTGACTTTTTGACATTGGCCACGGTTAATGTAGCAAGTAAAATCGGGACCCCTACAAAATTCCCATTGGGTTATGGGAAGCTTGAAACAATTGGTTCATTTCTGGTGAGTCTTATTTTATTATTCGCCGGTATTTCTGTTGGTTGGTCATCCTTGCTCCAAATCTTTGAATTTACATTACCAACCTATCTTTATGAATACGCGGCCCAGATCCACATTGGCCATTCCCACACTCACACAGGATTACCCGATCATTCTTCCGCATCGCACGATCATTCGCATTCTCACATATCCCAACTCACCCCAGAATCAGAAATATCCACATATCGAGAAATCCCCAACATCAATGCCGCTTGGCTCGCGGGGGCATCGATTATCGTCAAGGAATTACTTTTCCACAAAACCCTCAAAATTGCCGAACAAACAAATTCAAAAGTATTAGTTGCCAATGCCTGGCATCATCGAGTTGATTCCTTAACTGCCTTTGTCGCATTGATAACGGTTACTGGTGGGGTTTTATTTAATGTCGCTTGGCTTGATTCAATTGGTGGGATCGCCGTTTCGGTTTTAATCGTTAAAGCCGGATGGGATACATTGAAAGAAGCATGGTATGAATTGATTGATCGTGGTGAAAAACCAGGGTCCGATTTATATGTAAAGATTGAAGATATTGTAAAGTCCGAATTGAGAATTAATCAGGAATTGCAAAAGTTTAGATTGGAAGAATTATCGGTTTTATCGAGTGGGGCCAATACTAATATTCGTATGGTTCTCATTACTGATGTCCACGGCATTGATTTGAAGATGTTGAATCAATATGAAAATAAGTTAACTCAATTGATTAGAGAAGATGATAGATTTGTGAGAAATGTGTTCATTCTGTTCAAGCAAGTTGATGAACTCCCTCCATTGGAAGAAGTCAAAGAGGAAGAGGTTATTGAGGAAGAAGAAGAAGAACACGAACACACCCATGATCAAACTCAATCATCACACAGCCATTCCCATGCATCTCGCGACAAATAATCATTAAGTTTACAGTTGTATCTTATAGACCTTGTTAATAGATAAATAACTTTCTTATTGTCACAAAAAAAAGACTATGTACAAATATAATGCTAGAAAAATACATCTATAAATATCGATAAACCATCGCTAGAAATTCTACTTCTTCTTTGATCCCTTCTTACCAGACTTCTTTGGTTGGTTTCCTTCGATGAAATTCAAAATATCTTCAATTGATTGATTGGCAATTTCTGGATCAGGTTGAGGAATTTGATTCTTCTTGCCACCAGCACTGGTCTTCTTACCGTTTTTGGAAGCTGGAGCCGCCTTGGCCTTAGCTTGGGCAGCAGAGGCAGCAGCTTTTTGAGCAGCAATCTTTTTGGCTTCTTGTTCCTTAACCTTCATGTATTCAATATAGACACCAACATTGCTGACATATCTACCAACTTGCTTAGTCATGGAATCATCAGGACCTAACAACTTTTGGAAAATGTCGTGGGCAATGACATACAATTCTCTGGCTTCCTTGAATTTACCAGTACCGATCAATAAGTTGGCTAACCTAAAGTAAATAATACCAGTGATTTGAGAAACAGCACCGTTGATCTTAATCGATAATTCAAGGGCTTCTTCTAATAATTGCGCTGCAGCTGGGAATGCCTTGATCTTCAGTAACAATTCAGACAGGTTGGTTAAAGTGTTGATCAAGGTTGGGTGGTCTTTACCAAAACTCAATGCCCAGATGCTCATTGCTTGTTTATATAACTTCAAAGAATTTAAAATTTGGTCATTGGCGGCTTCAAAGTAACCGGCATTCATGTATGCTGTGATAGTCTCATGAGAATCAAAACCACAAGTACGTTCAGACAAAATAACTGCCTTACGACCAATGACAGCGGCTTCGCTATCAAATCCTAATTCTTGATAAACTTGAGCAACCAAAGTGTAGAATTTAGCGGTTTCGGCATTAACCTTACCATAGATTCCTTCCTGAATACTGATCAATTCATTAAGTAAAACAACACCAGTGTCCTTGTCACCAGACACAATATGAGATCTAGCACTAGCGAAAACTTCTTCAACCAAACTGGATTTGTAAGATGAATCCTTGATCAATGGAACAAAGTTAACAATATCATCAGCAACAAAGATAGAGGAACGCTCAGTAACCTTTTGGGTGACAACTGAGGATTGAGTCTTCTTATTCTTCTTCTTGCTGGTCTTGGTTTCAATAACTTGGGATTGAACCTTCAATTGTTCCTTGTTGGCTTCGAATTCTTCCTTCGTGAAACTATAGTTTTGAGATTTCCATTGAATACCAAATTTCAAGGAAATCTCTCTCAACAATTGTGGTAAGTGAACAGTAGAGATCCAATCTTCAGGCAAAGAATATCTGAAACGAACGAAAACTTCCTTAGCAACCAATGCTAAAACGTCATCGCTGGTTAATTTGGTAAATTCAAATGCAGATTCTGGGTAGTAGCTCTTGTAAATTTCTTCAATTGCAACTTCTGGTGTCTTGTTGATTTCGCTTCCGAATAAACAGTTGTGGAAGTGTGCAACTGCGATTGGGGCCAAGTATTCAGGAATGTCATTGACCAATTTTCTCAAAACGTGCTTAGATGCTCTGGCGACCATTTCTTGAGTGACAACTCTGAAGAGGGCATTGTAGCTGGCAACAATAGGTTCATAAGTAGCCTTAGTTGGTTCTTCTTCCTCTTCGGAATCTTTCTTTTCTTCTTCTGCTTCTTCTTCCTTAGATGCTTCCTTCTTTTCAGCTTCTTCCTTTCTCTTGGCTTCTTCTTCGGCCTTCTTTTGTTCGGCAGCAGCTTCATTTGTCTTAATTAATTCAGATTCATCAGCAATGTACTTATCCTTCTTGGCAACAATTTGTTGTGCAATGTAACCCAAGTATCTCATGTTGATACCTGATCTGTGTAACATTTCAGTTAATTGAGAACCGTCGAATGGAACTAATTGACCGGATACTTCAGTTAAGAATTCTTCGATTAAATGTTCTTTAACGAATTGAGAAATGTCTCTAACAGTTTCTTGGTCCTTCTTGTCTTCTGATTCCGAGGAGAATGCATCAGGGTTGAAAACAACTTGATCAGTAGGTAAAATAATTTGAGGCTTTTCTTCACCATCCTTTAATTTTCCTTCCTTTTCTAATTTTTCAGTTTCGGCCTTGAATAATGCAGAAACCTTACGTTTCCACCATTCATTGACAGCTTCATGTCTGATTAAAGCTTCTCCATGTGGATAAGAATCTGGATTCGAAACATCAAAGTTAGATTCAATAAACTCGATATCACGTGGAGTAGTACGGTATAAATCAATGATATATTTACGACCATCAGTACCTTTGATACCCTTGGTGTCTTTGGAGACAATCAAATCACCTTCTGATTTTATTTCGGGAGTAAGTTCAACCTTATGAGCTTGGAGATGGAACACGTCGGCAACTTGCTTTAATGGTTCTTCGAATGTTTTATCTTCCAAGATCTTGGAGTTGTCACTAGATAACCCATAAACGACCTTTTCTTGAATTTCTTCTTCGTCGGCAGGAGAATCTAAGATACCTGGAACTGGAGCTTGACAAATAATTCTCTTACCCATGTAGTCAACAATACAAGTAACCAAGTTGGAAATACCACGAACATCATGTCTGTTCATGACTTTAACACCGGCCAAATCCTTGGAAGCAATATATCTCGAAGCTTCTTCAGCACCTGTGTTTTCGAAAACATCAACAGTGGTAGCCCCAGACGAATAGAAAATACCGTTCTTTAAGTAAATTTGTTTGCTTTCTTCTTCAGTTGGATTCATTGGAGTTAAATTACCCTTAATGATATTAATTGCAGTTTCAGTTGCAACCTTGTTAAAGTCAAACATTGTCTTTTGGATCAACTTTTCACGTAAGATACGTTCTTGAATAGTAGTTGTTGGTAATTCTCTAATTGATTGAACATCACTGTTCCAATCCTTGACGAAATCAGATCCATCTACACCATTTGAAATCATGGCTAATTGAGATCTTGACAAATCTGGGAAATTCTTACATGATTCGGCTGGAACAATCCATGGGTAGCTCAAGTATGAGTTATTGGCTAATAAATAGGTTTCTGGGTGGC
Organism: Hemisphaericaspora xylanilytica; assembly: GCA_030563365.1. Lineage (NCBI taxonomy): Eukaryota > Fungi > Ascomycota > Pichiomycetes > Serinales > Debaryomycetaceae > Hemisphaericaspora > Hemisphaericaspora xylanilytica. Next base: position 35,132 of record JAKUCC010000020.1, on the reverse strand, counting down.
TACTACCGGTAGACAAGTTAATTTCATTTTCTTGAAGAACCTTAGTGAAAGAAGGCGATAATGATGAAACCAAGTCGAATAACAATGTGCTCTTGAAAAATTTACCCTTTTCGTTAACCTTGATTTCTGGGTTAAAGTTAACAGTGGATGATTTGTTAACAAAGAATCCCGAGAAATGACAGGTAATGTTAAATGTTTCATGTTCCAAGGTTTGTAAAGTTAAATATAATAAATCACCCTTGACCTTTTGGTATGATGGAACTGGTGACCATTGCGAGATATTTAAACCCTTAATTGGAATCTTGACAGAATCATTGACCTTGTCGAAAACGGTAGCATCAGTGAATTTTTCAGACACAGATTTCATAGAAACTGATGGCGCGAATTCACTAATTTGGGCAAGTTCCTCCGCGGTGACTTCAATTTCTGGGGCATCCTCAATTTCCCCATCTTCCTTCTTTTCTTCTTCTTGTTCAGCTTTTTCTTCTTTTGCTGTCTTGACCTTAACATCATCTAACTTGATATTGTTGAATCTGGAAACACCTGCAGAAGCACCAAAGTCATGAGAAATCTTATCGATGTAATGTAAGCCGGCAACTTCTCTAAATCTAGCAATTTGATCATAAACACTAGCTAAGTTGTATGGTTTTTCCTTGATTTGAACCGAAACTTCACTGACATCACCCAAACCTAATTCTTCAATAATTTGTCCAAAAGTGGTCAAATCATCAAAAACATTAGAAATTTGATGACCATTGACATGAATAGCATAATTGGTTAAGTTTCTAGTAAGGACAATAATGGATAAAGCTTGCTTTAAGTCGGTGATGCTTTCTTCATAGGATGATGGAATTTGTAAATCATCACCTGCGTTTAAAAAAGCAGGCAAGTTTACCTTCAAGGTAAGTTCTTTGATTTGAACTGGGGCTTGTTCTTCTGTTTGTTCCCCAGACGACATTCTGTATATAGATCTATAAAGAAATGGTGGGAGCTTCTTCCTTCTTCTGGGCAGAAATGGTTGTAAAAAAACTTTGGGGTTGAAAATTTTTTTTCTCCTTCCGTCGTTCTCCCTGCGCCGAACAGTTGAGTCGCAAACAAAGACAAACCCAAAATCTGGGACAGAAAATATAACCAACAAATATTCTCAACAACACAAATTTACCGGTTATGATGAGTCATTTTGGTATACTGATCGATTTCTTATGGAATTCATCAGATTACAAGTATTGGTCAACTTGGATGTATATGGAATTGATTGACCAACAGCGCTCGTTGAATAAAGGTGACTGTCTTGTGCTATTGCAGTTACCAAGACAGGGTCTGGAGTCAACAAGAAACTTAGACTTCCTAATTGGGAAGTTAGTAGATTTTATTTCTTATATATATTTACTCCCCCACGAAATGAATTTCTCGCCAACATCCATCAGATTCAACAAAAAAAGAAATCGATGAAGGCAATAAGAAATTCGCCAGTCACATCTGTATGGATCACCAATTGATACCAGGTCAACAACAGATGGAAGAAGAGCCACGTGAGATTAAAGATGTTTTGGGAAATACGATCGGTCCATCCCTACCTAAACATCGTACCCTTAATCACCGTCATGTAAATATAAATGACCTTCCAATCGAGATATTGGTTCAAATATTTGCCCAACTTGATCCCGTGTGTTTGAATACTATTCGATTAGTATGCAAGCAATGGAACTCTGCTATTAATGACTCGGAAACTTGGACAAAATCATTTACCCTAAAATTCAATACCCCAAAAGTGTTCCCATCGATTACGAATTCCGTTAATTGGATGAGTGAATATTTTGCCCGATTGAATATTTTAAAGAATTGGAAACGAGGTAAAGCACTTCACCATTTTTATCAATTAATAAATAATGAATATCGGTTTAATGACTTGACTATAGGTGATTTCTATTCGGATAGAGTAATGACTTTTTCAAAACGACACGGGAATATTACCCTGGCAAATTTGATCAATGGGAAGAATCAGAGTTTTATACCGGGTGGAACTAACTTGAATATATTATCGATGGATATGAATTATAATTATTTGGTTATGGGGAAATTGAATGGTGAGATTCATTTACGTGATTTGAATAAATCTACTTCGGTGTCGAATCGGGTTAGCTCGGTAAAGTTTGAAACGAGAGAGACTAGTCCCATAATGTGTATTGTCATGAACGCGACGCCTGATGTTTTTAGAAGTAAAGTTGATATAATAAGTGGAGGGTATAATGGAAATGTCAAATGTTGGACATTGAATGGGACTTTGGTGAAAACCTTTGAGTTTGGAGAGATTGTATACAATGTGGCTAGTGATTTTCAGAAGTTCATTATCCTAAATACTGAAAACGATATTTATGTGATTGATTATCAGAAGTTGGAGGTCATTAAGAAAATACCGATGGGTATCAAAATTGAAAACATGGAAGATCCAAATACGACCCAGTACTATGATAGATTACACCAACAAAGGAATTTTCTCCATGTGGATTATGGATCACGGAATATTATCGTAAGTTATGTCTCAACAATTAAGGCATTTAACTTTGAAACTGATCGAGAAAGGCAATTGATATTGCCGGATGGTGTAACCATTTTGGAATCAGACATACAAACAGTATCGAACTCAAAATTGAGAAACATGAATACAAATATAATTGGACAGGACGGATTATTATATGCCAATTTATTATCAGATGAAAGTGTAATTATCTGGAATATCCGTGAAGAATCTAAAGATATTGAGCCAATGGTCAAAATCTATCCGGACTTAAACCACATAAAATACTCGATCCCGATATATTTTGCTATTCAAGCGCGTAGTTTACCACGTGTTACAACATTTGCATTGAATGGCTGTATCATTGCGATTGGTGGATATAACGGAGTGACTAATATCTATGATGTGTTCACTGGTAAATTCTTACGTGAAATCTCAACAAAGTTTCCTAAGAAATATGTGTATACCTATACGGAATTGATCCCCGTCAGTTGTATTAAATTGAATCCAAATCAGATTGACACCAACGGGATAATTGTTTGTGGAGACATAGTGCAATATTTTCAATTTGGTGATCTTCAAGAAACAAAATCGGCATCTAGTTCAAAGAAATCAAAAGCGGTCAATACAGGAGTCGTTGGTAAAAATGAGTCAAAGCGAAAGATAAGAGAAGGCCGGGATGAATATGATAGTGAAGAATATCTCAAGAACAAATCTTATGGGCTTCTTGATAAATACAATGGAACTGAGTATGAAGATGAGGATGATGAGTTGACAATGGCATTGGCTATTAGCGAGAGTTTCCACAGTAGTAAAGACACCAGTCAAGTTTCTGTTGATCAACCAGGAGTAGTCAATAACGAAGCGGATTTAGATGAAGATTTGTTGCTTGCTATTGAATTGTCGAAACAGGAAGCAAGGCAACAACAAGAACAGGATGAGTCTAGTTTGTACAGTACAGAACCAACTGAAATGAGTAGTAGTCAACAGGAATTAATAGATCAAGAAATTGACGAGGATATTAGAAAAGCATTGGAACTTTCATTGATAGAACAGTAGTATTTATATAGTGTTTTTTTACATACATAAAAATAGAAGAGTTTGGTTTACAATTTTCTTGTTGAAAGAATTGCAAAAATTGTCAAAAAAGATCGACAGTTTCCAGTATAATTGTTTTGAATAGGTGGATGGAAGAACCAATCTAAATATTTACTTGGTTTTCTCGTCTTATTAGAAGCAAATATCAATGACTGAATCTAAATGAATCGGTGAATGCAATGCAATAACAAGCAGAAATAAGACATTGGACAGGAATTCTAGAAATATGTCTATAACCACAGAAAAACTTTGGTAGTCCATTAATCAATTAGAAAGGACAATTAGATTTCGAGATTGGAAGTCTGGGGAATAAAATACATGTTTGCGTACCATGTAACACACATACTCGTATCAGACTATCTGTGCCAACTATCCCCTTCCAGAATCTATCAAGACGGTAGTATGATATCTGCTACAATGATTTGAATGACCACAATGAAGTTCATGAAATGGCTGAAAATGATTTTCTGATATTTCTGGATTTCTTTTAGTTTGCCCTTGATTGTTCACATTCACTTCTCCATTGTTTCTTTTGGAACCCAAGTCTTTATACTAAAAAGAGTCACGAGAAACAAAATTATCAAAAGAAAAACAATTGCGATCGGAATATGATTCAAAAGCCGTGACGGATTCTTCTATTAAAGCCGGAAAGGATTTATGCAACTTCGAAAAAAAAAAGTCGCCTTATATTTTGAGCTTTGTGACATTTTATATAAGCACACTTGATTGCGTATATTCTGATTGGCCAAATCACACAGCGACATTAAGCTGGTAATACACAAGACTAGAGTTGGTTAATTAAACATCATACACACGAACAACGATACTTCTCTTGTGGTTTTGTATATGCCAGCCAATCAGTGGCAAATGTAAGTACTTGTTTGTATATTTTTTAGAAATGGTAAGTAACTTGAAATTTTGTTGGCTTTGGCTGGGGGTTAGGGGGAGGGGCAAGCCATTGTTGTATATAATACAATCGAGGTTTGCAGGGTGAATTGATAAAAGTCTCTGGTGGACACGGACAACTAAATCAATGTATAGACTCGACCGTGTTTCTTTCTAAGTTCTATTTAGACAGGTTCCAATGTAAGGGTATTGTTTATGAGCCAAACAGGAGAGTTCAACGTCTTTTGCAACCAATTCTTGTTTTATTAGGAAAGCTGCGCCAAGACAATGAAATAAATGGCAGTGAATAGAAAAAAAAAATCCACAATTATCCCTGATTTTTCCGTAAAGGATCAACAAGTAACTAGAAGAAGCAAAGCAAAGAAAAAAAGAAGGACGGTTGTTATTAAAGTTAATTAGTCAGTCATAATAATCCTTTACAGTATGGGAGGAGACATTGTGCTTTTCCACGGACGACATTTTTCGTATTCCGTAGATTATTATTTTTTATTATTTATTATTTATTTTTTTATTTTATTATTTTATTTTCTCCTTGGGTTTTTCTTTTCTTTATTTTTCTCTATGTAAATTATTAATTTTTTATATACAGAGAGGGTTTCTGTTTGTTTGACAAACCAAAAGATTTACTGATTAAATATTACTGGTTACTTTTCAGGTTTTTTACAACCAAATTGAGAAACCACTAGGAGAAGAAGACAGAAGACAGAAGTGTCATACAAAAGACGTAGACAAGTAGAAGCATAGCAAGCATTTCAGCATAATCCATTTCATACATCCACACTATAATACTTAAATATTCATGATACTTGGTTGAACTGATTACAAACCACAACCAAAAAGACACTATTCAATACAAGTTTGCTAATGGTATTCCAAACAATTATACGGTTGGCGAAGTACTCAGCCATACATAAACAACATACCATAAAATTGCAATTCTTTGAAAGTTCATATCCATATTTAAAGTGCCATCAACTAGTTCGATACCATTATAGATTTTATGAACGTGCGAGATGGTTCTTTTCCAAGCATTCATTCCATGATAACGCATCATTTAAGAACTTCACCACGTTAGACAGTGGCCATTATGGAATGTACTATTCAATTTTTAATCATGAGTCAGAAAGAAGACAACAACAATCAGATTACGAACGGTATCTTCTTCACTACTTTCTAACTGAAATGGAAATGAATGAACGTAAACAATATGGGAGAAATGAAGAACATTCGCGATACTATCATAGAGGAAACTCTTCGCATCATCAGCATCATACCAACCGGAGCAATAGACATCGTCACTACCGCCATCACCATCTGCATTGTATGGCTACTTTCCATGTCAAACTTTTGCTTTTGGGATTTACTGCTAAATTCTTAATACTGAAAGCAATAGTTGATTCACCATTCACACTTGAAAACGTCAAGAATGTATCGTCGGCAATATTGTCGTCATTGTCTTTCAAGCCCCAGGCGTATGTAACTGCTGCGGCAAATGTAATGGCTCCATCTAGTTCCATGCAGACACAAGTATCCAATGTATTTTCAACTGGTATGGCTACAAGATCATTCACGACAACCACATCTCCACCTTTACAACAAAAGAACGTTGAAGACATACCGGTACCCAATATTGTTGAGTTCGTGAAAAATTCTGCACAACAATCATCAAATAAGGTACAAAACGCTTCAGAAAGTACGTCTGAGGAAGTTGATACTTTTGACAAGGATTTCTTGGCAACTCAGATCGCCAACATTAATAATGCATACGAAAATCATAAATCTCCTGAAGATTTAAACATCATATATCCATTATACCAATCCATCAAAAGAAACGACTTGCATTTACCTTCAATCGAATTGTACAATCTCGTGCTCGTTTCAATAGTCAAGAGAAGTTTAGATTCCGAAATTACCTTGAGCTCTATTGAATCGAAATTAACTAATTTGTTAACCGTTTACCTGGACATTCTTAATGCGGGACTTAAACCAAGCAATGACACATATCTGTTGGTTCTCGATGCATTAATGGATGGAAGTTTGGCTTGCCTTAATGTTCCATCAGCAAATAGCTTGCAGCATGGCGAGCTTGTCACCAAATCAAAGGAATTTGTTCAAATTTGCATTGAATTGTTTAATTCTATTCCCAGAACACACTTAGATTTGAATGCGGTATTGCCTAAAATTTTGACTGTCATCAACAATTACCCCGAATTAATCAATGCAACTATTATCCAATCCTTAAGTGAATTAATTAAAACAAATGACATTGATGATGAAAAATTTCATCTTTCTGTTATCAGAATTTCCAAACACTTTTCCAGATTTGGGATTGCGGACAAAAAAGAAATCTACGAAGTAGTAACCGAAGCCTACAACAATTACAGAAGTTTGCCAAATGCTGACGAGTTTAAAGCTTACGAGGCAGTGCTCGCGTCTTTGCTTGCTAGTGGCAATATTCTGCAAGCGAGCGAATTCTTAGATGCTATTTTATTAGACTATAAGTCTTCATTACAGTTTCAAGAGAGACCAACTAAGAAGCAAATTAGTGATTTAATTGCAACATTTATTAAAGATTACATCACTTCTACCGGAAACCTCATGAAAGGGTATTCCTTGTTAGAAAAATTCAACTCAATTTCATATCTTCCTGAGTTGCCTGTTTCGTTTTACAATTTCATGATTTCAAAAATGATAAAGGAAGCAGCTGATCAAGAAATAGAATCGATTTGGAAATTGTATAATAGAGTCGCCATCAGACAAGATTTCCAAGGGACAACAACTATGGATTTGTTGAAGCAGAATGACGGGATTTCATGCCGTGATTTATTGCTCTCCTTGAGCATTTCTCGTGGTGACCACGAACGGATATTCCAATTATTAAAAGAAATCATGTTAAAGGAACATCTAATTGCTGATTTGGAGACAATGAAGAAAGCATGCGAATATTTATATAATGGGGTTATTTTCAACAAACAACCAGGCGAATTTTTTAATCAATATTATTTTGGATTGCTTGGAAACTTGTTAGAGATTCAAGCCAGACATTACAAGACATCAATGGATATCAATGACTACCTTTCTGAATTCATTAATTATTTCATTGTTCAAACTCCACCAGAATTATCTAAAAATAGAATGGCAAATCAATCCATTAATGAATACAATGTCAAGTTATTGATGAATTCGCCTATGGTTTGGAATGCCATTAATAACGTTGATTTGGGAACAGATAATATTTTCGCATTGGTAATTGTCACTACTGAGTTGCAGAAGTATTTAGGGAGTGAAACTGGTGTTTTGGGGAAAATTGCCCAGTTTGAAGCGTTATTGATTAACCAGTTTGAAGATCCTGATAACCATTATATTGCATTGACGGATGCGATGGATGATTTCAGAGACCTGTTAGAGAATCATTTCAAGCAATTGATGGAAACAAAGTCAGATTTCCAATTGACTCCTGCAATGATCGAGGCTTGTGATTATTTGGATATCAAACATGAAATTATGGGCTCGCAAGAAGTCGATTTAAAATGTGAGTTGGATATTAGCTACTTGTTAACGATTTATCACGAAAAGGGAGTGCATAGATTCTTGGAGTTGTTCCATCAAGGATACAACTTTCAAAAGAATACCTGGAATGCTATCATAAACTACAATTTCATTGTTGATGTGTTGTTGGTGCAATCACAAATCAAGATTAGAGAATTTGTGGAAAGATTGTGGGCATCCAAGATGGAATTCGAGGATAAGATAGAATTCACCAAGAGATTAATTGGACATCATTTTGGGAATTTAAATTACCACATTGCTTGTTATATGCAACAAAACAATATAACTGATACTGGATTATTGGTTAAATTGCTCGAATCTTCAACAGAAATTAAGGATCGTCCTCCTGCAAAAATATTAACTCAAGAAGGCTATTTCTCCTCGGTCTTTAACAACAACAAAGAAATTGACTGGATGGTTGCATATTTCAATTATTTGGTGAGTCGTGGAAAGTTTGATTTGATTAGTAACTTGATCAAGAGCTTTAATTTGACTGATCCCAAGATTGTGGTATTTTTGCTTGAGGCAGACTTGCACCTCGATTTAAAGATGTTTGAAACTCACTATGTTAAGTATCTTAAGGGAACAAAGTTGAATGAAAAATTGGGTGAATTAATGATTAGATACAGGCTAGCATTGGGCACTCCTAAATCTATAAAGATTATCCTTGATAAGTATTCTAAACTTGGTGAAATTTCACCCAAGCTTAGCGAATTGATTAGTTTGGCTAGGTTAATTGATTCAATTCAAACATCAAATCCAATAGTGAACATCACGGAACACAAATCACTTCGCGAGTTGTGTTTCCAAATTTTGGCTGTTGGCGATATCCAACAGATGAAGGAATTATACTTGAAAGGATTGAAAGATATCAAATCGGAAACTTCAATTGATGGCTTTACGACGTTAATGTTTGAAGAATTGGCAAGTGTTGCAAACCAAGTTCCTGACCAAGCCTCAGTACTTATGAACAAGTTTTACAAACTCTTGAAATTGATGAAGGCTCTCGAGCAAGATTCAAGATTACCAATCACGGCATTCACTCAAATTTTAGAATTTTTGAGATATACGAAGTCAGAGGAGATTGTAAGTTTAATAATCAGGCGGTTTGTCAATCGGAATGAATGCATGGATGTGATTAAGTTTTACTTTTTGGAGGTTCATGCATTTGAATTCAAAGAGAAGAACATGTTACTCAAGTCATTGTACTACCTTGCTAATGAATTCAAGTTGGAAGAAGAAGTACAGTTGATTGATGAGTATTGTGATGCTGTTGGAATCTGTAGATTTCCAAAAGTTGATCCTAGGCATTTAGATTAATTTTTTTTGTTTGCGTATTTATTATGATTAATTTTGGTTTTAATGGTTGTTTATGGTTTTAATTTATAAAGACATTTATTTAGATTTTTAATACACATTTATGGAATATAGATGATTGATGTAGGAACCGTACTTTTATGATCAAGATCATTATTACGTGAAATATCCTCCTGGATTGCACGTTTGTATTTCCAGTAGACAAACTGTGGTGGTTGCGGCTGCAAGCAAACTTCGGGAGGTTCGATTTTATAAATCACAGCCAAGCCCCCGCCACCACCATCCATATCAACAATGATTCCCACAGTTCCTTCATTTATCATTTCTTTCACTTCAAAATACATCGACAATGTCCACCAAGCACGCACATAATACCGCCGTCACTTCCTTCAACACCAATCACCTCGAATACGACACCTATCGCCCATCCTTCTCCCCGAAACTTGTCAATCCATTTCTCGTCGACCTTGGCCTTGCCCACCAAGAACAACAAGATAACCAATTGACATATGACACGGATAAGGTGATTTTGGAATTGGCGGCAGGCACGGGCAAATTCACCCATCATTTAGTCAATCATGGATGGCGGGACAATTTGATAATCGTAGAGCCGAGTTTGGGAATGCTTGATAGTTTTAGGGTCAATTTCCCGGGGTTGAAGAATGTGGTGCAAGGAGATTCGTATAGGTTGCCGGTCGCTGATGAATCGGTGGATGTGATTATTATCGCGCAGGCGTTTCATTGGTTTGCTGATTTGGAGAGTTTGGCGGAGTTGAGAAGGGTGTTGAGACGAGGGGGCAAGTTGGGGTTGATTTGGAATTTTGATTTACAATCTCCTGGTCAGAGTTCATTGGTTAGGAATTCAAAGTTTTATAATGATCATAGTTTATATTTTGATAAACTTGATTTTGGAAAATTTGACAAAGTTGAGGATTTGTTTACCAGTTATTTCGATAATCAAGCGTGGAATCGAGAAGTGACTAAATATGTTTATACATTCGATATCCATGTTCCTCAATATCGACATGGGAAATGGAGAAAAGTGTTGGAGTCGGAGAACCCTCATTTCGAGTCCGATATCAAGGATTTATTTGTGTTTTATGATAAGTATGTCACAAGGGATGAAGTTTGGAAGTATTGGGAGACCAGGTCGTACATTACTGAACTGAGCGAGGAGGACAAGCGAGTAATTAAACAAACGATTGATACCTTGCTTGATGAATATATCGATGAGAATTCAGTTATTGAAAATGGCAGGTTGATTAAACCCATGGGTGCACATGCCGTGGTATTGAATGTAAAGAAATAGACTTTCTTGATTTAGAAATGGATTAGATGGAAGCCTCTCTGTATAAGCTTGAATAAAAAGGCACTAGATCCCCGTCCGATTTCCACCTACTGAAACGATTTCCACCGAGACGAACTATGTAATGTCAGATAATATCTTCGCAAGTCATTCTAGCACGTATGTGAACCATCAAAAGATCTCTCCTGGCTGCAAATAAAAGAGATTCATATTGAGCAAATCGCTTGCTGCGCTTGTTGGGTGCATTTTGCAATGTTAGAAGTCAGTAGATAATTACAACACAGGTTGATACTTTAACTCTCAACTTTACTAGGAAATGTAATATATTATGTAAATTAAACTATAATATGTTAACTATTTATACCTTAACGAGCCTTACCTTCAGCAGCCTTAACATAAATGATAACACCATCTTCAACAAAGTAATCTCTACCCTTTTGTAACAATTTACCAGCAGCTTGAACGGCCTTTTCATCACCATATTCAACCAAATCATCATACTTGATAACTTGTGCCAAGATGAAAGTTCTTTCCAAATCAGTATGAATAGTACCAGCAGCTTGTGGAGCAGTGTACCATCTTCTAATGGTCCATTCTCTAACTTCATCAGGTCCACCAGTGAAGAAAGAAATCAAATCTAACTTTTGTCTCATGGCAACAATAATCTTTGGTAATGCAGATTGAGCACCAATTTCTTTACAATAAGCTTCTCTTTCTTCGTCACTTTCCATACCAGCCAATTTTTCTTCCAAGGAGACGGAAAGTGGGACAATAAGATCACCTGGAGAGTTTTCATCAACCCATTCTTTGATCTTTAACAAGTGCTTGTTCTTCTTTCTGACGTAATCTCTTTCAGATAAGTTAACCAAGTAAATACATGGCTTAGCTGTCAATAAGAGCATTTGATTAATAATTTCAACTTCTTTGGCAGTCCAAGTTTGGTTAGCAATACGCTTACCTTCTTCCAACATGGCAATAATTCTCTTTACTAATTCAGCTTCATCCTTCTTTTGCTTAACTTCCAAAGATTGACCACCTCTCTTGGTAATCTTTTCAATACCTTCCAAATACTTGTTTGCGAATTCGATATCCTTTAATCTTAATTCATCCTTAACAATAGTCAAATCAGCAACAGGATTAACTTCATCATTAATATGAATAATATCGGCATCATCGAAACATCTCACCATTTGGAAAATAGCATCAACCGCTCTAATATTGGCCAAGAAATTATTACCTAACCCTTCACCAGCATGAGCACCCTTGGTCAAACCGGCAATATCATAAACAGTCATGAATGCTGGAACTTCACTCTTTGGCTTGTACATTTCGCACAATTTGTCGAATCTTGGAGAAGGAACAATAACTCTTGCTTCTTCTGGTTCAATTGTGGCGAATGGATAGTTGGCAGGATTACCTAATGGACACCTGGTAATGGCTTGGAAAAAGGTGGACTTACCAACATTGGCTAAACCAACAATACCGGACTTTAAGTTATTACCTGGTCTACCCAATAAAATTGGCTTTTCTTGAACGTTCTTCTTCTTTGGTGGCATTCTTACAAATGGGGGGTTGATCTATATACAAATCTGAAAGAAAAAGAGAGGAGGTGACTAGTGTACACCTTGATGATGATGGCATAATAATTTTTTTTTTGGTTTCTTTGACACAGTTGAACAATTTTAGTAGTGTACTTGTGTTCAAATTGAAAAATTTTCAATGTTTGCGATACGACATTTTATGTTGATGTCGTATGAGACATTTCTCTATAACAATTTTTCCAGTTTCTTTCATTGATGTAAATTATGAGTTTTCTTTAACCATCTATACCAAGTATAATACTCCAGCATTCACCATTATACAATGTTCAGAAATATCATTTTTAGAAGAAGCATAGCACCCACCAGATCATTATTTACCACCACCGCGTTAAGAACACCAGTCAAGTCTAGTTGTCCAGCTGGAACGGTGTTAAACTTGAGAATAAAACAAAAGGGTGATGAACCAGTGGCATTGGAAGATAGCGAATATCCTGAATGGTTATGGAGTATGCTTGATGCTGAAGCGGTTAGAGATGAGATCAAGAATGAAAATTTCATGAGATGGAGAAAGATTCAATTGAGTAAAGCTAATAATAAACGTATTAGGGCTAATAATTTCTTGGAAACTATGAGAAAGTGATTTATGTTGGTTAATTAATTCACTGGTTGGCTTTTCGTATTGATAAAAGGGGGAGCTGGGAAGAATGATTGTGCTTGTATATAATATAATAATAGACTAGCTCATGTGTTAATAAAATTTTGCATGTTGTTATCGCAAATTTGTTTGGGGAAAGACAAATAATGATAGATGGTTATTGTCTTGGAAAAACATTGTACACCAGAAGATCTCATTGTAAAGTAACAACTCCAGTTGTCGATGATTACGCATTAAGTTATCTACATTCTTGTCTATATAAATTTGTTTCTTACCATGGATTGGCTTCAAAATCATCAATTTTAGAACTTCCCCATGGTTTATGCAACAACGAATTGGGGACCTGAACCTCTTTAAACAACTCATCCCCTTTAAATCTCCCCTTTTCGCCATCATCTACTACCTGCTCTTCTGACCCATCTTCTTCATTGTCATTATCTTCCTGCTCCTGGCGTTCATAATCATAGTCTGCGTATTGATTGTTCTTGTTCTCGGTTAAAATATCATCTATATCGTCCATTATCGAAACTGGCAATGATGGTTGATACTTCTTTCCTCGTAAGACTTTGATTCCACCCAATCCAGTTCCATAATTGTTAATTAGTTCAGTCATATTTGGTAAAGCCACCGCAAAAATATAATTGGGATTAAGATAAATGTATACTTCTTTGGATAAGAACGTTGATTGGGTCATATAATGTAAAAATCTATTTTCAATTTGGGTAGATCCATGTTCAGAAACTAGCTTCCGCAATAAGTTGATTAATTTCTTGGGAAGTTTGGGTTCATCGACTTCATATCGATATAATTTATGGGCTACTTTTAATAGTTGATAATAATTCAAGGAATCGAATTGATTGATGGTGTTAATAAAACTCTCTTCGTCAGTTAAGGATGTCATACATTGAAGCCATTGTAGTAACTCGATTGTGGGTGCCAACTGATTCTTCCCAACATGATATAAAGAATTGTAATAAAATTGCAAATAATGCGGATTGCGACATGATTTCTTTGGCTCAAAATCCTCAAGCAATAAATTATTCAATCTATAATCTGATGGTACTAGTTTATTGATTTCGCCAACAACATCAGGCTTATACACTTTCATGTTATGTGATCTTAACCAATCTTCAATTGTTGAGAGGTTGAGTCTAATTTGAATTGCTTTCACCCGTGTACAGTACTTATTTTGACCGATGATTCGGTTAAATATAATACTGTTTGTATAATAAAGTACTTGGGAAAATGTCTGGATTTTAAACAAGTTATCCACTTGGTGGATTTTCAAGACATAATCAAGTGCACCTAAAACTTGAATATATCTAATTGGTGAAGGTTTCATTAATTCTCGTTCTGTTGGTGGGTATAACATATCCAAGATATCATCATAAGTACTTGGATGAGTTGAAGTTTTCGATTTAAATAAATTCCAGTCTTTTGCATACAATACATTAGAAACATCGACCAAGTTTGTGAAATCAAGAATACAATCATCAACCAACAAATTTAATCTCGAATTGATGGAAAAAGAAAGGGTGGCAATTAACGATTGAACTAGATTAATTAATTCCTGCAAGAACTGAGGAAACTTGCTATAAATCCCACTTTTGGTAAAGTAGAAATGCAAAAACTGTAAGCAGGATAACCAGTAACTTAAGGAGACAATATCTCCTGCTCCATGCGATTTCATTGCCGGATTGTCAGTGTCTTGTAATGCCATATTGAAAGCTCCTGATTTTGTATTTGTTACTGATCTTAATCTGGCGGTGAAACATTCAAACAAAAATTCTGTTAGTTCTTTTGAATCGACCTTCATATGGGCATACCTTATCAATTGGAATACGATTGCTGCTGGAAGTTTTGTCACATGTTGATACTTGGGTTTAGATCGAAGTCCAAAAATATAATCCAATAATGAAGGAATATCACTATCAGTAAATTTTATGAATTGTTCTGGTAGTACTTTTTCATAATCAAATTCTGCTAATTGGCACAAGTATGGATCCTGACTTAAAACATATTCATCGTCCGCATCTCTGGTATCTTGTTCCTCTGTCTCTTCGTCTCCCCGTTCTGTTCCTGTCAATGTCTGTAATTTTAATCTTGCAGATAAGTCATCGTTATAATCCTCTTCTGGAAAGAATCCTTTTGATTCGTATATATCTTGATCTAATGAATTTCTTTGTTGTAATAAGTTATGAGTTTTGAAGAAGTCATACATTTCCATATTTTCAAGTGTTACCATAGATACTGCATTTTTGTCGCCGTCATTAGGGCACAAGAATGGATCTGCTTGATGGTCCAATAATAACTTTCTAGTGTCCAATTGATTAAAGTAGACTGCCCACATCAAGGGGGTGTAACTCACCAATGTGTCACATAAATCCGGATCGGCATTATGGTTGTTTAGCAATGAATCGACTATATCGTAGTTGTTGAAACAGATAGCATAGATTAATGCAGTTACTCCAGCTTCTTGTGTTGGGAAAATGGTATTAACCAATTGAGGGTTTGCACGCGTTATGCTTTCTAAAGTAACTAAATCGCCATCGCATGCTGCCATTAGCAATTCTATGATGGATTTATCGGATGTATGTTTTGAGGTTGAGGTATCATCTTCTTGTTGGGTTTGTGAATCTTCCAAGCCGGGTATTGAAACATTGGATTCTAGTAATTGCAATGCCTTTTTGGATGCCAATATTTTGCTTAACAAGGGATCGGAATAGTTTAGTATTGTTGGCAATGAAGTTGGGATGTTCCATGTATCCATGATTGATTCTTAATTGGAGTGTGAGTCTGTTCTATATAAGTGTAAAATTGTGTATAGTAAAACTACTAGTTGTATAATTAGCGATTAAGTGATTGTAAGTGTATTTGGTGTGTGATGTGTTGTGTGATGTGTGTGTGTCCTTTTTATCTAATGACGTAAATCCATCAACTTACCAACTGTTAACCTTTTTTGGGTTTAACTTTAAATATGGTACCTTGATTGATTTAACACAATTAATAAAATTATTTAATTAATACAACCAACAGACAGCAAACTAACAAACTAACAAAAAAATTTAAATATTTCATTCATCACTTGAGTTAACACTGTGATCTTTTTTTTTAATTTATTTATTTCTTCTTCTTCTTTCTTTTCCTTTTTTTTCTGGTGAGTGCGTAAATAATATTTTATTAACAAAAACACACAAGAAAAATCCATTCAAACATAAACAAGACCCTTTTCAAGATAAACTCCCTCTATTCCCAATCCGTTCCTCTGCAACTCACATAACTTGTTAAATAGTCAACCACAAGACTCATTCTCTATTTGTAAAAAGCCTACATATCATTTTACTTTAGCCGTAATACAAATATGAGGCTGCAAAACCAAAAACAAATGCCATTTACAAGCACATACTAGACAGTACATAAAACAAGGACTACTACATCATACTCTATATAAAGATACTGGATAATATGCTATTTCTTTCATCTTCGTTTGATTTCTTGTATTGATAGGATTAAACTTGGTCTATAACACAATGAGAAATTCAACGAGATTATCCTTATCAAGTTTACTTATTGAATTTCATGTAAATCAATGAACAATCAATCAAGCAAAACAACCAAAACAAAGAGAACACATAAAAAACATGTCAATCAAACAGAATGGAAAAAAATCAATGTCTCATTTTTTCTGCCTCTTCTTCTTCAGTTTTGTTCCACATTGACTCAAAACTATTTCAACCATATCTATCAACCACACACTTATAAACATCTCCCTCGATATTCACCAACAACACATCCACACTCGCTATGATTTTCTCACTAAGACAATCAGCAAAGAAAATAACTAGAAAACTAGTCATACTATTCCTAATCGTGGTATTGCTAATAGCCACCATCACAGTAATAGAATCTAAACAACACACTAATCAATCTATTGGTACACATATCCTCGATTCTCTAACCCACATTTCATTCGATTCACATCAACAAGAATCATCTCCCAAACCCAATAAAGACAACAACAACCACGAAAAACAAACGAATCATTCTGCTGACGAAGAATTAGACCCATGCACTGTCATCCACCCAATCAGTCATGGTTTCATTGACCTTCGAGGACTATCGTCAATATCCAACGAAGGAAAAGCGTTACCGTGGGTCAGTCGAGGCTACGACAGTGGGAACAACTATACCATTGGAATCTGCTCAAATCCATTCAAGAAATCGCATGAGGGCCATCCCGACGAAATTCAGGATTCGGTAGAACCTGCCAAAATTGGGGCATTCTATATCGATGGCGAATCGAATAAATACGTCTCCATTGGTGAATACTCAACCATACCCAAATTCAGAGGAAGAAAATTAACATTGACTTATGAAAACGGAGCATATTGTAATGCTGTGGATGCAAAAACTGGCAAAAAATTACGGAAATCGACAATGTTGACATTTACGTGTGATCGTGAAATGATGGCAAAGGCACAAGTATCGTTCTTGGGATCGTTTAATGATTGCTCGTATTTCTTTGAAGTTAGATCCCATCATGCTTGTCCAACAGCGGGTAAGGAGAATACTACTGGTGCAGTGTGGATATTCTTGTTGATTGTTCTTGCAGCAATATTTGTGTATTTTTCTGGGGGGTTGTTATACCGACAAATGAAGAAAATGAAATCAACAACTGCAAATAAGGAAAAAGGGTATCGTTAACTTCATTGATTAGTATTTAATGATCATTATTAATAGTAGGAGTAACTTTTTTTTAATAGAGCTTGTTTATAGATTTTGGAATCGTTCTATGCATAAAACATCCTTTTTTACTATTCTGTAGCCATTTTATTTGCAACTCTCTACAAACTTATAATACTTCAAAAAACATTTCAATAAAAATATTCAACATCTTAATATATAGTATTGAGAACTAAATTACCAACATTCTCAGTCTCCAGCTTAACTTCAACCTTTGCAGCAATCTTACCACCAGCCTGGGCCAATCTTGCCAACACAGCAACCTTCCCACCCCAAACATCCTTCCCCAATAACTTTAACATATGAGAAGTAGCATCTCCAGGAACATAATCACTACCATCCAATGCCATCATATTCAAACTATCCTTCAATTTGGTAACCGCACTCTCTAAATTATTGACTTCCCCACTCAAATTGACAACACCAGTATCTTGTAATTCTAAACTTTCTGCCAAAGAAGTGAAATTGGAATTGTATAATGGACTAATGAAATCACAAGCCAAAACATCCAAATCATCAATTTGATATTCATCAGTCCACCCATCTTCTCCATCATAAATATTACCATCATCATCAACATCCTTATTGGTATATGCGACAGTATTCACAAGACTAGAGATAACTTCGTCTTCTTCAATCGATGGAATACTAAATGAAACATACACAATACCGGATTCTTCTGGCTTCAATTGATCCAATGGAAGAACAAAATCTTCTTGATATAACTCATTGTCTGGTTGTGCAATAACAGAAATGTCTTGTAAAGCAGTATGAGGTAAAGTGTTGGTGATATTATATTGTAAAACCAACTTTTGTGATTCGATGAATAAATGCTTCACTACATTCACCACAATTTCATTTTCTTTATCGGTTAAGTAGATTGGGATGATAGTTGATTTGGTTAATCTACCATAATCAGCAAAATTTTCAATGGCAGATAATTCTTGGGCATATTCTTGTTGTTTCAATAATTCATGAGCTGCAGCATTGGCTTCAGTAGATTCTTCCACATTGGCTCTAGATCCAGGGCCATGTTCTTCTTCAGCAGAAGTTTCATTAGCCCCACTCTTTTCTAATCTATTAATCTTCATATTATATTCAATCGACTTCAATTCTTCATTAGAAACAACTGGAACTTCATCAATGGCGAACTTTTGTTCAAAATTCTCAGGATCATTTAAATATGAAACCAATTTATTTTCAAGCGCATATAAATCATACCTTGAATCACTAACAATCAACTGCTTGCACTTGTTATCAATAAACTTCAAAGATATAGCAGCACGATCCCTAACTTCATCATCAACATCATTTAAGCATCTGCTCAATAAAATAGTAATATTCTTGGCAACATCACCACCACAAACAGCTGCAAATTTTGCCAAGGCAATCACTGCAGAGGATCTCACAATAGAATTCTCCAATACTAATCTGTTATAAATATGTCTAATATAATATGATGGGTTAGAAGTAGTTGGACCTTCATCACCTAATAAATGTAAAATTCGAACCGATAATTCAGTGAATTCACAATCTTCAATAAATTCACATAAATTCATTAAAATTAATTGTTTGGCATTTGCATCTGGTAAAAACTTGATTAAATCAAATAAGGCATCGACAATACTAGTTTTCAATTGTAAAGAACCGTCATCTCTTAATAAATCAGTTAAAAACGCAACTAATTTCTTATGCTTGTTTGGGAACTTGAGAGCCAAGTTTTCAATTGCTTCAATGATTACAATCTTGAAATCTTCAGTAATTTCATCCATCAAGGAAGTCATCTTGGCAATTAATCTATCAACACTTTCACCACCTTCTGAAGTACCAGTTGTTCCTGCACCCATAATCTTCAACAATGTTGTGATTGCCAAGGTGGAAATAGATCTATTGGAATCATTGATCAAGCTTTCTAATTCGGAATTGGCAACCATGATTCTTTCTGGATGTTTGATAGAAATCTTGTTGATTAATCGTATAGCCGCAAATCTGGTGGCTGTACGTGGAACAGTCAATAATTTTTGTAATGTGTTGACGGTTGCCATGAATTGATCTTCCTTGATTAAATGTTGTAAGCTAATGATTGACTTACAAGCTTCCAATTCAACCATATCGGATTTATGTTTCAAGAATCCTGATAAGATTGGATATAAATGGCCAACCAAATTTGGATCATCAATTAAAATCTTGTTAATATATCTGATTAATTGAATTGTTGATAATGAGTTCTTTAATGAAGAACCTTCGGATAAAGTGGTAATCAACTTCATAAGTGCCATTTTATCATGACTCTTTAATTGATAAATCAATCCCAAGGCATGGTATTGATACATATATGAAGTGGATGGTAAATTCGAAGTGGAACTTCCGTAATAATCATGTAAATGGAATTGGTTTGGTGGGAATTGCTTATATGATTGCAATGCTTCCAAGGATTCATTGGTCAATCTCTTTACAACTTCCTTAGCATTTGGTAGCAAATTATAAGCAGAAATTAATGCTGCCGAACTGACAACTGGGTTCTTATCAACAATTGAAGTTTTAAATAATCTTTCCGCAGCAGTAACGGTAGTTGGATCCAAAACTTTAGATAATGTCCTAATTGCATTTGGCTTATACACAGCATCATTGCCTTGAATATCCTTCATAATCGAAGAAGTAACCATAAGAATATCATCCGAAGTGGCGGATAATTCCTTAATGGTTAAATAAACCAATTGTCTTAACGATTGATCCTTATTTTGAAACAACTTGGAAATCGAAAAGAACATATGAGTAGACTCTTGTGCTGGGAATTGTTCACCCAAATAAATTAATCTTAACAATTTGGCTAATAATTGACGACACTTTTTAACATTGACTGGTGAAGCATTGAATTGTTGCATACATTCTTGGAAAACAGCCATCTTATCAGGCACATTGGCTGAGTGCGCATATGCATCCTGCTTCTTATAAGTCAGAGTGGACATGATGATACGCAATGGTTAGATTGATTGGGTCGCAATTGAACGATTGTTGGTGGTGTTGATGGTGTTTTCAACCAATTGAAAAATATGTGTGTTGTCAAATGGAACAGAAAAAATGCGTTCAATAATTGTTACGTAATCAACACCAGGAAATTACGTAAATATATCACGTGATTTGGTTTTTTTCCCGATTTTCGTTTGTAATTCACTATGAAACTGAAAAAATTTCATGGTAACCTCCATAGTCAGTGTATCACCAAAGAACCACCCTGATCAATATACCCACACACAATGTTCACCTTATTCAAGAAGCAACTATTTGTTCCTACCAGTGTTAGCAGAGTCATTTTCAATGCCACTCCAAGAATAACAAACCCAATCACTACTGCCGCTGCATTATATTCCCCAATTAGACAATTCAAGGTCAGAACATCCGTAAAGAAATTCTGCAAAGATTGTTATGTTGTAAAGAGAAAGGGAAGAGTATACGTCTATTGTAAATCAAATGGGAAGCATAAACAAAGACAAGGTTAATGATGTGGTTGGTTTTGATTTGAAGTTCAAGATTATCTGTATAATAGAGGGTTTTCGTTTTTACATGTATATATAAATATTCATAATATAAATTGATATAATGAGTGAAATGTTGCTTTTTAATAATACCTTTTTGTATACCCTATAAACCGATAATTTAAATTAAAAATAAAAATGAATGCAAAAATTTTGAATATAATTATACTTACAATCAGCCATCAATATTCACTTGATGCGGATCATGCAAACGTCGCATACCGCCTGCACTTCCATAAAAATCCGATCCACCACCTCCATTTGCTAATTTCACCGCACGTGTGGTGGGAGGAGCAGCTTGACCAGCCCTCATTTGAGGAGCTCCGTGATTATTGCCGTGGGGACCACCCAAGTGTCGCTGTTGTTGTTGCCCATTGCTGCCATTTGCCATTGACGACGTAGAAAGTATTGCATCCTGCCACATTCTCCCAAGTAACGTATTCACCTCAGCTTCTTTTTCTTGGTACAGTGGTGAGAATTCCTTAAACGAATTCGCATTCGAATTATGTGGTGGGGCACTAGAGACAGGAGTGCTTGCTCCTGGAATTTCTTGATTATTGGGATGTTTAGTCTTCTTGATGGTGAGTTGCAGATTATGATATTGGCTTATGCGGTTCAAACTTTCACCAACCGGGTTTAAGTTTCTTCTAACATTGAGATATTCTCTATTCAATCTCTCAAATTCTGTTCTTGATTGAATAGTAGTTTGTTGTGTGCTTCCCTGTACCATTAGCAATAATCCACTACCCCCAGTGGTAGTACCGCTAGGAGCGTTATATGCTGATGGAAGTTCTTGGTTAGATGTGGCGTGTGAGATATTTCCGTGTAACCCTGATGGGGCAATGGGTGTTAATGGGGAAATTACTGGCGCATGGGAATGTAAATGACCATGTGGGTGTTGACCCGAATGTTGCGAATTGGGAAGTTGTGAATGTTGTTGTAAATCACGAACATTTACATGGCTTTGAGTATAATTATGACCAAACATAAGGTTATTCAATGACAAGTTGGAAAAATTCGATATTCTATTAGCGTCCAAGTTTGTTACATCCATTAGCGAACTTTCCCGTTGTAACCATAACCTTTGTTGAGTTCTTGTTTCTGCGTTATGTGGACCCAGTTCAGCAGATGACGATGTGGATTGATTTGCTCGGAGAAATTCTGAGAAATTATTGGCACCATTGTTGAGCGAATTCGCTATATCCAGTTGGGTATGCTGTTGTTGTTGTAGCTGTTGTTGTAGATTTTGTTGTTGCTTCTTCGTGCTCAAATATTGATTGTTGGTTCTCTGTAGGTTATTAAAAATCGTCTGATCAGGTTGATACGAGTTCTTCTGGGTGACGTTCTTATTGGTGATAACAGGAGCTGCAATTTTGTGCTTGTCCATTGGATTGGCCTTGAAAGATATCCCACTGATGGATTCTGAATTATGCGATTCGATTGAATCGTTATTGTTATTTTCGATATTCATCGGGGCTCCGGCGTATACTTCCCCAGCTGTTCCCGTAGGACCCATCTTTTGATTTACTGGACTCATTGGATTTATCTTTTTAACCAATCCTGTCGATTGTGACAATAATAATGAACCGCCATAAAGATTATTTGTCATTGAAAATTCTCCTGTGGAGGTTCTCGTTAAAGGGTCAAGATTTTGGCGAAGATGAGATCCAGTACTATCTATCGTTCCACCTTCTTCTACAACGGCCAATCTTTCGGTAGTGTTTGAATCATCCCGATGGAGCACTTCATCGACTTGTGCTGGTGGTTCTGGGTCCGGGACTATTGCGTTAATTTGATCATACAAGCTAGGGGCATGTTTACCTGTGAGTGATACATTAAACTCTTGGTTACTATTGCTTCTAATTTCATCCGTGTCATGGCCATTATTTGCCGAATCGTCAACATCTTCATATCCATCGTCGTTATCATTTAATCGTAAGATTGCCTTGCCCTTTCTTGCACTTGATTTCAATCCTATTTGAGCTCCTGAAGATTGCATTTTCAATGATGTTGTTGATTTGCTTGATTTGAGTGACTGGTTGGACATTGTTTTTGTTAATGGTTGTAACCCGCCAAGCTTTGTGAAAGACCGGCTATTTCGTTTTAGTGCACTTGGTTGCCTAGACCGTAATAATACATCGCTTGATTTAGATCGATTCAAATTTGGTCGTACCCCAAGTAATCCCCCGCCAGATGATGGGGATAAAACTTTCCCGGCTGCCACTAATTTGGTGTGGGACATTGACCTTGCATGAGTTTTGCCTCTTATTGCCGGATGCTGTTTTTTATTTAATGATGGTGTGCTTGAGTTGTATGATCGCAAATTAGATGTAGATGCTGAGTGATGAGTAGTATCATTATGTATATGAACTGACTTTCCCTTGGTAGAATGGGATGATGTTGACAGCAATGAAAGGGAAGAGTCCCTATTATGCTGCAGATGTTGGAGGACTTTTAACTCCGACTGGTCAGATTTTTCTGGTTGGTCAGACTGTATTGGTGGTGATGGGTCTTCTATTGACATTGGTGACTATGCTGTTAGCTGTTTAGCTTTGATTGACTATGTAGGTTATATATAAAGTGATGGTTTGTTGTAAAGTTTCTTGTTATCTCAAGCCTCAATTGTTCCTTCTGTCAAAAGAAAAATTGCCAAGCGAGTACCAAAGCTTACTTTACTAACAAAATTCTTTAAGTAAGCTCACTGTTTTTTCTCACTCTCTCACTCTCTCTCTCTGTCTCTTTCTTTACATAGTAAACTTTTCTATGTGAGGTTACATTATCCAGCACTTTTTTTTCCTGAGCCGTCCTTAGTTTTGCAACGTTTTTTTTTCTTTTGTTCTGTAGTTAACAAAGATGACCAAATTGGTCATGTTGGTTTCAGTTGGACCAAACATGGAAAAATCGACAACAACCTAACTATTATGACATTAATCACGTGAGTTTTTAACTATTCATAACCGCCTTCACACTTTTATACTGATGGAGAAGATTATAGTCTTCTATACTGTCTATCTCTTAAATCGATGGTTCTGGTACATAGCTGGAGAGATTACAAACATATCTGACTCCATTCGAATGCTATAATTTTGGACAAAATTTCCTCAAAAAAAGTTAATAATAGTATATGATGTTGTTTGTGTTGTATGTTGACAAAGTTGCCTACACGAAATCAACGGTTTCGATCGGAAAACAACTTGGTAACAGGACTCTCACGTTCATTTAGAGTATAATGACTCAACAAACACGAATCTTTCTTTCTTGTATTTTGTAGCATTATAACCGTCAAGTTGCACGGGAATGGAGTATTTTTTTGCAACCGCCTATTCCCCTGTTTTTCTAGGCTACTAGTAATTCCAGAACGTGTCCTGAATCCCTTGCCAAAGTGGAGAATCCGACCTGTCAATAGTGAATGCTTTACTAAAAAGAACCCACCATTAGCGATGATGGAGGGGATTAGATTACGATATTTTCTTCCGTTGCACAGTCTACAAATATTAGTAATCGGAATCTGAGGCTGGGAATGGTACATCGAAAACACCTCAACGACCAAGAAAGACTACTTATATGCTTAACTAATATTGCTCCTGGTGTCCTTATACAGACATGGATGACTTCAATTTTAGAGGTTTGGCAAATACTTTGAAATGTGGCTACCTGGTGTATTTGTAATCTTATGAAAACATACATGGTTTTTGAACACGCACAAAATTTACGGTACAATTTCCCCACTGACAAATATTTCAACACAAGTGAGATCGCCGTATTTCATAGTTAAGCAAGATGAGGTAAATAGTCCGCAATAAGGATCACAACCGTACATGTCTCCACTTGGAATTAGATTGGAATAAAGAGAATATGATTTGCAATTCCTTCCCTTTCTGAACAAAAATTATATCTCTATTGTACATTACTTTTACAAAACTACTAGAAAACCAAAACTACCTTCATTATTGTTGCGATTGATTACCCATGTCTGATTGCATAGGATTGAACGTCGTAGGGGCATTGAAAGTAGGGTCATTGGAAGGTATATATACTGAGGTCTCCATATTTCTATACCCACCACCACCTCTTCCTCTATATCCACCCCCTCTACCACCACGGAACCCACCTCTAAATCCTCCTCGTCCACGATATCCCCCTCTACCTCTATACCCACCTCTAAACCCACCTCTGCCACCTCTATACCCACCTTCACGACCACTATCTATACCTGCCGCAGCGGCTGCAGCTGCCTCTTGTGCAGCTTGTCCTCCATGTTTACCCCTTCCAAATTGTCTACCCTCCCGGAACCCGGGATCTAAATCAATTGAGATACTTTGACTATCCAAAATTGTTCCTTGTAAATACTTCATTGCATTTAGAGATCCTTGTTCAGCGCGATAAATAACAAAACAAAATCCACAGGGGGTTAATTTATTCCTATCCAATCCCATGATTATTCTGTCTATAGCTCCACATTTCAGGAATAATTCATGAATTTGTTCTTCGGTGGTAAATCTAGATAAATTACCAACATATACTGTTTTCAGGGTTAATGCTCGTTCTAAATCGGCAAAATTGTTGTTTCTGGCTTTTCTTCGTAAATACGCAGATGGTTTATCCAACCGTTCTGCTGAATGTTTGAAATTGTCTTCTAATACTTCCATTATATGGTCTTATCTGATCTTGTCCTAATGGAAACTGTGGTTGTCACTAGTCTGTCTGTCTTTCTCCATATAAGGAAAAAATTCATACAATGAATAACTTTATTTTCAAATTTTTCTTCTGTGTGGGTAGTGGAATTGACAGAACTGAGTTTTTTAGAGATCTAAGGTGTACCCATTTACACGTCAATCGACTTTACCCCATTGTCAATCATACAAACACAAGACCATGTTTAAACTTGGTTTCAAAACTGGTATTAGAGGCACTTATAATGTGCTGGACAATCCTTCATTCGTTTCTGAACCATGGTACATCTACCCTGCGAAACATAAGTCCAATGGTAAGCTTGCATCCGTGTTTATCTTTGATAAGTCAAAATTCGAGAGTCAAGTTCAAAGATTGTATTCGTCATCAAGTGTAAAGAATCCCAAAGTTATAATTAATGAATGTTATGAGCTTATTAGGACGGAAGTAAACCAATTGAGTAAATTGAAACACCCACAATTATTGACAATTTACGAGGTTCTTGAAGAAACTAAATCAAAGTTTTTATTTGCAAGTGAACCACTTACTGATAGTTTACTTACTGTGAATCATAATAACTTAGATGAGTTGTCAATTCAAAAGGGTTTATTGCAGGTAAGTAAGGGGTTAGAGTTTTTGCATAGTTATTGTTCAATTATTCATTTAAACATTCAGCCATCATCAATATTTATTAATAATCAAGGGGATTGGAAATTGAGTGGATTTAGATTTTTAGTGAATTTAAATGAACTTTCGCCTCAAGAAAGAGAGAATTTCTATATCATGAATAATTCATCTTCAGTTCCGTTTGCAAATTTGAATGTGAATTTTACTGCGCCTGAATTGCTTGTTGATTCTCATACAAAGTTGGATTTTGCCAATGATATTTGGTCATTAGGTCATTTGATATATTATTTATACAATCAGGATTTATTGATAAATTGCTTTGATTCGAGTAGTATATCCGACTATAAGCAAGAATTTCGAAAGTTTGAACAGAAGTTCTATAACCACAAACCAACTGAGTTGAAGTATGTGTTAAAGAACGTTCCCGAGAAGCTATATCCAATTTTCCCACAGATATTAGCAAGATATCCCGATGATAGACTTACGCTTGCTAAATTTATTGATTCAGAATTCTTTAATGGAAGTATAATCAAAGCGATGTGGTTCATTGACGAGTTTTCCACGAAATCGATGGATGAAAAATTGTTATTTATGAATGGTCTCTTGGAGATCGATCCAAGAACGAATCAATGTGTCATGGAACAATTCCCAGCTGCATTTAGATCTCTGAAATTATTGCCACTATTAGTTGATCTTGTAATCAATGAATTAAGTGTTGCTAATGAGAATGTGAAATTGGAGCCGGATACGGAGGAATTAGTTTGTCGTTCACTTAATGTTATCTTAAATATTTCCAAATCATTATCACAATTGACATTCCAAGATCGGGTATTTTCTAGTTTATTTAAGGAAAGTTCAAGAAGTAAGAAACACCCAAAAGTATTTTCGAAATTGGTGACTTGTTCAGTAAAATTGCGACTTACGATTGTGGAAAATTTGAATATTATTCAAGAGAAGGCGAATGATAAAGATCTTGTTGAGTTGATCAAAAAGTTATTGGATCTTGTGTTGACAACATCTCCCAAGGAACAGGATCAAATTCAAAATCAAATCAAACTTCAAGAAACGTTCTTACAATATTTGCCCAAGGTGATTGACAAAATCGAATTCCCATTTATCAAGAATACCTTGTTTCCGATCCTATGCCAAGTTTTCAAGACAACCACTATCTTATCGACGAAATTAATCACCATTGATATATTTGAGAAATTTGTTGAAGGGAAGATTATCGACAAAATTATTGTACAGGAACAGTTACTTCCAGTGTTGAAGAATTTAAAGAGTAGAGACAAGAGAATTGTTGGGAAGATGTTAAATTTCTTTGCGAAGCTAATTCAAAGTGATCATATTTCACTTGATTTAGAAGGTTCAGTTGAATCAGTCTTACCGCAATGTCTCATGCTTGCATTTGGTTGCAATGATTGTTCTCAACTGGAATTCCAGAAGTTCATGTCTACCATCAATCAGATCCAAAAGCATCTTATAGAAAAGAAAATGGCGTCCCTACCAAAGACATCAATAGTGCATACTTCGCAACTCGGTACCGAAGCAAAGCCTACAAATTTTGAATCACTTTTACAAACACAGGTGATTCATGAAGCACCCAAGGAACTTCCGGGACCCAAATCGGTTCCTGTCATGCAACCGACCAGGAGATCTAGCGAGAGGTCAAGCTCACATTCCCCATTACATACAACAACGTCGCCAATGGTAAGAAACCAAGTATTGCAACCCAAGAAACGCAGTCCTCAATCAGCCTCACCAGCGTCTTTGAAACCAATGCAACCTAGGAGACAAACATCACCACAACAACTGAAGCCGGCATTATCATTTGGTGCAACGAGTCAACGTAACAACCAGGCAAATCTGGTGTTGTTGAATGCATTGCATAGCACATTTGATAGGCCGAAGAATCCAGACGATGATTTTGACGATTTCCAGCTGGCAGCAAGTAGTGACGGTACACCTGGTGTGACTTCTCAATTGAATTGGAATACAGAAGTAAATAAGACTAGTACTAAGCCTGCATTCAGTCAAGGATCCAATATGGCGAATTCCGCCATCAAACCTGTACTAAATTCCGGGAATAACACGACCTATCCCCCTGGATTTGCATCAAATATGGTTTTAGCACCGAGGAATTCGGCAGGCACAAGTCAGTTTGCGAATGTCGTTCTGCAGCAGCAGCAACAACAACAACAACAACAGCAGCAGCAGCAGCAACAACTGCAACAGAGTAGTGTTAATCCTGACTTGTTGAACCTTCTTTAGATAGAGAATATAGGTATAAATCCGCTCGTTCCTTTGAAGGTGTAAAAAAGGTGCTGTGAGGGTAGGTATCTGTTCATAAAACACGGTCGTTTAAAATTAAACCGATCATCGGAAGGTTGATCCTGTATATAACTCGGTGACTCCATTTTTCAAATGTGTCTGTCTATTTATTTATTTATTTATTTTTCTGCTGTCGTTCCCCCAATTGATGAGTGCGTGCGTGCAAACGATGAATTGACTGAGTCAGTCAGTCAGTCAGTCAGTTGAGTAGATCGATCGTATAGAACAACAGAAAAAAAAAACGGGTAAAAAAAATAAAATAAACAAATAAAAAAAATAAAATAAATTTCTGTTTGTTAAGCTAAACGAGGGAAACGAGAGACAAAAAAAAACAAACAAACAAACAACAAACAAACAACAGAAAAAAAAAAATAAAAAAAAAAAATTTCAATGAGTAAGTAAGTGAGTGAGTGAGTAAGTGTGTGTGTCTCTCTCTCTCTCTCTCTCTCTCTCTCTGTTAGTCTGTCTCAGTCTCCCCTGTCAGTCAATCTCTCACTCTCACACACTCCGTGTTTACTTACTACTGTTACAAATCACAATACACAACTAAACAAGAAAAGGGCAACAAAATTTTATCTTCAAGTGGGACGATTCCGTTTTTTTTTTTTATTAATTAAACCAACTTACATTCATTTCTCTTTGCTTATAACTATTATTTAAATAGCAAGATTCCTTGTTTATTCCAAAGTGAATTGTACTAGAATTTCCACCAATCCTCATCCCCCCCATCACCATCCCATCCCATTTTACATTACTTGCTTAATAAAGGGAAGTCCAAACACTACATAGAGTACACTACACTGCACTACAATACACTACACGGCCATCACATCCACATCGTATAGAAAATCTCGAGATATACAACACCCACACTTACATATAAATAGTCATCATGGATATCGTATTAGAGATTTGTGATTATTATCTCTTTGACAAGGTCTACTCCACGATCTTACCTAGAGATGGTACCATTCATAACGCATTAAAGGAATCGCTGGTTATTAATAAACTTTCCAATATTGCTCAATCAACGATACCAGGATTTAGTTCCATCAATGCCTCACTTTCAGCCCCAACTTTCAATTCATCATCCATAAACGCCGCTAATGTCCACCAATACGTATTATCGAAAATTGCCAATTATGCTGACAAGTCTGAAGTTTACGGATTGGCACCAAAACTTCTCCCTGCTGGTGATTATATTGACGGATCACTCTTGAGTAGATCTAATTTGATTAGAGAAGCCTTGAGTTTATTTTTCGTGGCCACCATATTTGGGTGGTTATTATACTTCATAGTGGCTTACTTTTCATATGTATTTGTTTTTGACAAGAAGATTTTCAACCATCCAAGATATTTAAAGAACCAAATGAGTTTGGAAATTCATCGTGCTGTGACTGCCATTCCTACCATGGTGATATTAACAATTCCATTCTTTTTGGCTGAATTAAAGGGATATTCCCACCTTTATATGGATATTAATGAGTCTACTGGTGGTTGGAAAGCAGTTTGGATTCAATTTCCAAAATTCATTTTGTTTACTGATTGTGGTATTTATTTCATTCATAGATGGTTACATTGGCCAGGTGTCTACAAGAGATTGCATAAGCCTCATCATAAATGGATTGTTTGTACTCCATTTGCTTCCCATGCGTTCCACCCTGTTGATGGTTGGGCCCAAAGTTTGCCATATCATTTGTATCCATTAGTATTCCCACTCCACAAGGTTTCCTACTTGTTCTTGTTCACCTTTGTTAATTTCTGGACAGTTATGATTCACGATGGTAACTACATGTCCAATGATCCTATTGTTAATGGTACTGCATGTCATACTGTTCATCATTTGTATTTCAATTACAATTATGGACAATTCACCACCTTGTGGGACAGAATTGGTAGATCATACAGAAGACCAGATGATTCATGGTTTGTTAAGGACAGTAACCCAGAAGATGATAAGAAGATTTGGAAGGAACAAGTTGTTCAAATGGAAGAAATTAGAACCGAATTGGAAGGAAAATCCGATGATAGAGAATACATTGAATAGATTAATGAATGAGTGTAGTGAAAAAGGTATCGCGTTGTTGTTTTTGTTTTTACTTCATCAACCTTTAGTTTTAGATTTTTAGATACGTATATTAGTTTTATCCCAAGAGACGCTTATTTACGAAAACCTCCAGTAACGCAATTTCATTCTCTCCCTTTCTTTTTTTTTTGCACCCACCAGATCTTAACCTAATGACCAAATACATTCAGATTTCAGCAAAGCAGGAGATTACCGTCTCCTAGTCCCACCATCACAGCAATGTATGATAAGCATTGCAATCTTACTTATCGTAACTGAGACCAGATGAGATATCTCCAGTTCGTTAATAATTGTTTTCTTCTTGGATACCTATTTTTCCCATCACTAGACCACTACCAAACTTAGGAACCATCGGACTTATCGTGATCTACAACAAGATTAGAAGAACTACAACTACTGATCCATAACTTACTTTGATAAGGGGAGAGGTTCTCTATCAGTATTAGCAATGATAACACAATCTTTTGATAACCTCGAACGACTCGATATTACCAGCGTTGAAAAGCTTGTCAACAATCAATAATCTGAATCTCGATTAGCCAAGACCCCTCCCTCGATACAAATTTTCCCATAGATAATAAAACAAAAACCAGCCTCACAGTGGCCCAAAATCTCCTAGTTTAGCAATATCTTCCCAATGATACAGGGAGGAGTGGTTTGATTACCAATAATGATAATCATAATAATAATAAGGCGCATTTTTAGCCTCTCGCCTATCGCGGGCCGAAGAAATTGCGTTGATGATGTTGATAAACGTTAATTCTTATGTTATCAGTAAAGTAAAAATTGGGCACGTTTTATATGACACAAAATCAATTTTTTACATGGGAGAATTTTCCAGTTCCACATTCATCCAAGTTTGTAAACACTGAAAGACTACGGAGTGGTTAGGTTTTCTATTAAGCAATAGTCTGACTACTAAGGGGGAATAGTTTGGGTAGAGGAACACACCGCTTTTACACTACTGTCATGTTACTTTTCCGGATTTACAATTGGTATCTGTCACAATTGTACTGGATAATTTATACCCCATATGTTTTCTCGCTTATTGTTGAGATATTTTGCATTTACTCCAAAACCCTTATCTATACTTTTCACCACCATTTGCCAACCCCATACTTAAAATTTGTTGTAGATTTCTTTGCAACCCATTTCATTGAAGAAAATCTAAGATAAGAAAACCCAAGATGGATGCAAAATACTGTGATATGATAAACTTTTCAATGATATAAATAGTCAACCATCTGACACCAAACTATCATCCATGTAAGTATATTCAATCAACAAAATAACCAATATTATGTCTGAAATACAATCAACATTTCCATTACCCCAAAGTGCAGGGTATCTGGTGGTCGTCGGCCTTGGGTTCGTCTTTGCCGCCGGTATGATGCTAACCACCTACATTCTCAAACGATACAATGGTGAGAAAATGACGTCGGAAGAATTCTCAACTGCTGGTAGATCGGTGAAAACCGGATTGATTAGTTCGGCAGTGGTGTCATCGTGGACTTGGGCTGCTACTTTATTGACGTCGACTACTCAGGTTTATAATAATGGTGTTTCGGGTGGGTTTTTCTATGCCGCTGGTGCCACTTGTCAAATCACCTTGTTTGCATGTTTGGCAATTAAGGGAAGAGAAAGAGCCCCCGCTGCTCATACATATCTTGAAATCATAAGAGGAAGATACGGTTCAATTACTCATGTTATTTATATACTCTGGGGGTTTGCTACTAATATTTTGGTCACGGCAATGTTGTTAACTGGTGGTTCGGCCGTCGTTAGGGATTTGACTGGGATGAACCCAGTAGCTTCTTGTTTGTTATTACCATTGGGTGTTGTCGTGTATACTCTTTTCGGAGGAATCAAAGCCACAATCTTAACTGATTATGCTCATACCGTTGTCATGGTTTCAATTATCATCGCATTTGCATTCACCACTTGGGCCACTTCTGATAAATTAGGTTCACCAGGAGCGGTTTGGGATATCGTTACCAAATTGGCAGAAACTCAACCTAGAGAAGGGAATGCCGGTGGGTCTTATTTCACCATGCATTCAAGATCGGGGATAATGTTCTTTGTCATTAATATTGTTGGGAACTTTGGTACTGTGTTTTTGGATAATGGGTATTTCAATAAAGCATTCGCTGCCAACCCAGCATCAACCTATCGTGGATATATCTTAGGTTCTTTAGCTTGGCTTCCAATCCCTGCCTTTTGTTCACTTACCATGGGTCTTGCTGCATTGGCATTAGAACAAACTGAGTATTGGCCGTTGGGTAGACCAATGACTCCTGCTGAAGTTAGTGCTGGTTTAGTCTTACCAAATGCTGCCTCGGCATTATTAGGTCAAACTGGTGCTGTGTTGTCTCTTTTGATGGTGTTTATGGCGGTTACTTCTGCCATGTCGGCTGAATTGATTGCAGTATCTACAATTTGCACTTATGATATCTACAGAACTTACATTAACCCCCAAGCATCTGGTAAGAGATTGATTTGGATTTCTCATTTGTCGGTTGTGATCTTTGCTTACACCATGGCTGCATTTGCTATCGGCCTCTATTATGCCAAAGTGTCATTAGGGTACTTGTATGAATTAATGGGTATTATTATTGGTGGTGCCGTTTTATCATCAGCACTTACTTTATTATACAGACATCAAAATTGGCATGCGGCAACTTTCACTCCTCCAATTGCTACTGGTGCAGCATTGATTTCTTGGTTGGTATACACTAAGGTTAAATTCGGTTCGATTACTTATGACAACACCTTCGAAGATGAAGCTATGTTGACTGGGAACTGTGTTGCTTTATTGTCTCCATTAGTTTTGATTCCGGCATTTATTCTTATTTTCAAGAAGCAAAACTTTGATTGGGAAATCTTGAAGCAAGTCATCTCTCGTGTTGATGATGACAAAGAAGAAGAAGAAGAAGATTCCTCATCCAACGATGAAGTCGCTGAGAAATCAAAAGTGGAATTTTTGGTTAAGGAAGAGGACGTGGGTGCATATGAAGAGGAACAACGAATTCTTCACGGTGCTTTCTTCAAATGTTGTATTATTTGTATCACATTGACAATATGTCTTTTGGTACTCTGGCCAATGCCAATGTATGGTACCAAATACATTTTCTCAAGACAATTCTTTACTGGTTGGGTGGTTGTGTTTTTCATTTGGATTTTCTACACCGTATTCCAAGTCATCATATTCCCAATTTGGGAAGGCAGACAAAGTATTTGCAACACCTCGAAGCAAATCTACTGGGAATTGACTGGTCAGAAGGAGAAGTTAGAACAATGGCAAGCTGCTAATTTTGGCAAGTTGAGAAAAGAAGTGACTGAGATTGTCGATGGAATGGAAGTGAATGAAGAAACTGCATCTTCTGGTAAGAATTCTTTATATGCTAAAGTCTAGTATTGTATAGTTTTGTATTTTGTGTTGATTTAATCTCATAAGTTTTATACCGTGAATCATACGAGTGGTTTTGTATAGTAATTGCAAAAATTTTCTCTTTACCAAGAAATCTTACTGAAAACTGGTGATCTTGGTGAGATCTCAACGGGGAGAGAGAACGAACCAATTCCATGACAGGTATGTCACTTTGGTTTGACCCTCACCAACTTTGCTATGATAAGATTTCACAAGTTTGAACATTGGTGGAGCATTGGTGATAAGTATAGACACCTGATAAAAATGTTGATGTCATATATTCCTGTTAGAATATTTACGACTGATTAGATAACAGAATCCAACCCTCTCATATCCGAAGTATTTTTTATTTTCCCGAGTTTATTTTTGCAACACTTTTGAAATATTTTTTGTCCTGATAAAACAGGTGTGGAAATTCTTATCATTAAACTATTTTTTTGACATTTATCTTATCACGGAAAACAATATTACAATTTTTAAACCCATGTAATCAAGAATGCCCTCGAACAAAGGTGTAATTGGTGGAGATAGAGGGAATTGTGGGGAAACAAAGACAGTCATTCGTTCCGTCGAGCAAAGAGAAGGGATTGTTTAAAATTTGGCACGTTAATGATGATTGCGCTTTTCGACTTATGGGGATTTTAGAGTTAGCCACCATTTTCTCCGAGAGTAAGAAAAATTTCCGAGATGAGTGTATTCGATAAGAAATATACTCCGAACAGTTGTTTGATTGGTGATTATTGGCGACAAGACATATGGGACTTGCTTATTGGAGCGATTGATCTTATCAATGAGTTAATTTCTCTTCTTTATTTGTAGTA
>JAKUCC010000019.1:0-46110 GCA_030563365.1 Hemisphaericaspora xylanilytica | reverse complement strand
TTCTGTGCTCGGGAAAAATAGGATGCAAAAAAGGTGATGTCGTACACCATTAGTCCCTCTTTTTTGAATTCTCCCCCACCTTTAAATGTGCGATGTCGTCTTTCTCATTTGCAATTCTTTTTTTTTTGGATTTTTTTTTTTTGGCACAGGCTTAAATTAAATTTAATTTTATTTTTACTAAACAAGTCATAATTGATTAAACTTTTGACGGCCATTTATTTACCTTCAACTAGGTATCCTCCAATCAACAGTTATACGATAACCAATGGGCGATATAGGTTCGTCAATAGACAATTCCTCAGGTGGTGCACAATCTATTCTCAAGACTGAGGAACAGACTGCAATAGAATTAAGCTCAAGCACATCAAGCTCCACCTCAGCATCATCGACCCCTGTCCCCGTTAAGGCTCCCAATCAATCTAATAACAATCGTCAGAAGCGAACGTCACTTGCTTGTATCAGATGTCGTGCCCGTCATATTCGATGCCCTGGAGGTGATCCGTGTAAGAAGTGTCTTCTAGCGAAGGCGAAATGTGAATATGTCGAAGCAGACAAGAAGATTGTGGTGTCAATGAAGTATCTATCAAAATTGCATGACGATATTGCTCGATTAAAGAAAGATAATGCAATGCTAAGAAATAACTTAAAGGAGCTGGAGGTTAGGCGAGCCAGTGTGGAAGATAGGAAATCAGAAGACCTAACACCAAGTCGACCTAATTTCCAATCATCCTTTAGATCACAAGATGATGTACCTGTTCATGTTGCTGGTGGCGAAGTGATACATCCTTCATTGGATAAATATGGAAGATTAATACAATCAAGAACTGGTGAGAAAGTTTATGTAGGTTCATCATCGATGACTCTTTTTGGTTTAGAGATTCAAAATATGGTGCCATCATTTTCATCTAGCTCGTTACTACAAAGCTCCAGTCTTACTAGTCCAGTCCCATCTCCGGGTACACAAGAACCATTGAGTCCTAAAGCTTTGAGTGAGAACTCGAGCACTTCACAACAATCTAAACGTGAATCTAAAATTCTAGAAAAGGAAGGAAATGCTTATAAGATTATTTTGTCCAAAACCAACACTCGACCTGGATTATCAATCAATTTTTCGTTGCCATCATATTCATACGCCATGTTATTGGTTGATACCTTTATTAATTACAACGACGGATGCTTTTATTTTTTTAACGAAGGTTTAATCAAACGCTTCTTAATGAACTTGTATTCAGGAAAGGCGGCGGAGAATAAACATATCTTGAGAAGAAATATACCCGTTGGCAAAGGCCCTGATGAAGATGAAAACTCGATTAAAAGAGATAAAGATGATGAAACGATATTGGAAACAATTTGGTTCTGTAAGATTTTATTAATATTTGCAATTGGTGAAATGTATTTAGGTACCGAATCCGATACGCACACACGAAGACTCAAAATGGAAAACAAGGGTAAAGGCAAGACACGACGTGAGAAACATACGTTACCAGGGTCTGGATTCTTTTATCAAGCGTCAGAACTTTTTACAGGATTGTTCGCCTCGGGGGCAATTGATAACATTACCAAGGATGGAGGGATTGAGGTTATGCTTTTATATGCATTCTATTTGCAGGTTGCCGATTGTACAATCGCGTCATATTTCTACTTCGGTTTGGCATTAAGAGCTGCGCTAATTTTAGGTTGGCATGTAGATGCAGATAAGGAGAACTTGAATAGATTCGAATTGGAACACAGGAGAAGAATATGGTGGACCGTATATATGTATGAACGAATGCTTTCATCAAAGGCTGGTTTGCCATTAAGTTTCGCTGATGATTCAGTTTCCACTGAATTACCAATCGATTTCAAAGTTGATTTGACGGATTTTCCCCGTGATGAAACAGATGTTAGAGGTTATTACATATTCCCACCTGCGGATTACATTAATAATTGCGTTACCATAACTCAGA
This sequence comes from Hemisphaericaspora xylanilytica, assembly GCA_030563365.1. NCBI lineage: Eukaryota > Fungi > Ascomycota > Pichiomycetes > Serinales > Debaryomycetaceae > Hemisphaericaspora > Hemisphaericaspora xylanilytica. Next base: position 44,164 of record JAKUCC010000019.1, on the reverse strand, counting down.
TTAATGCAGTAATTTTGTCATCATTGTACACAAAGCAACCAACTGTGAACATCTTGCCTGTCGTTTCAGACTTGGTGCAACGTTTAATGACCTGGAAAAATAACTTACCAAAATACCTATTGATTGACTTCACTGATGAAACTCCTAAAGTAACACGTTTGATTGTTAATCTAATGACTGAATATTTTCAAGGAATAAATCTTGCAGTACGTCCCCTTCTATTCCATTTTGCGACAAAGAAGTTAAAGGAATTACAGGTGCAAAACACCCAAAATAGATACATCGATTTGACAAAATATTCCAAGAATGTCTTGACACTTTTGAATGCTTCCTTTCAGGCGTCTATAAACACAATCAAGAGCATTTGGTCGTTATTGCCTGAGAATATGGTTGCATTGTTTGGATGGATGGACAGAGAATACTTGTTCACTTCCGCGTCAACTTTGATACTTTTCAATGCTTCTTTTGGTGTCCACGAAGCAACCAAGACTCACTTAGACCATGCTTTAATAATATTTACAAAAATGAAACGTTTGGGGAATTATCCAGCTGCATTACGAAGAGCGCAGTTGTTGAAGTTGATTCGGGTGTTAGACTTCAATGGTGTAATGAGGGATCTCTTAGAGAAGCATGATGACGATGAATCCAGAGAGTTATTTTCTAGTACTGAGTCGTTAAACAAAGACGTGTTGAACGAGCTTTCTGAGGAAACTGCTCTAGGTGATTTGCAAACGCCATCTTTGAAATCCTCGGAGTTAGACTTCTTGCAATTTTCCGGTGCATCGGAGCCGCACAATATACAACATCATCCACAACCCTCAGAAGCACTCCAATTTAGTGCACCGCGCGCTCCACAAGCTACGCTGGATGCTGGGCTTGTGCCAGGAACTTCTACCGCAGGAGATGTATATACTAATCAAGACCTTGCTGGTATCGAAGGGCTCACCTATCTAGATGAGGAGCAGAAATTATGGAGTGAGATTACGAATGATGCAGGATGGTTGAATGTCGCAGGAGGAAATCCGAATCAGCCTCCAACGATGCAATTCAACAACCCGGGCTTGAAAAGAGGTGGTGGACAGCCGATTGGCATTCATGTTCATCAGGATGCCGAGTCTCCTGGGTTTTCGTACAATATTGTTAGCCCACAAGACTTCCCTCACAATGCAGGATTTAATTTAGGCACGGGTGGCTATTCTGATTTAATCAATCATGAATTTCAAGACTTTATGGATGAGACTTAGGACTGTGTATCATATGTAATGTATAGATCAAAATTTTAATCAATTATTTATACTATTTGTACCGGCTCGTTGGGGGAGATATCTTTCGAGTCGAACTGAACAATGGAACGTGGTATTAGTTACATTAAAATTCTATACTTGAATACTGTTACAAAGAAAGATACTATATAATACACAAAACAGCTTTAGTTACCCCCAAAATAACACTCACCTTAAAAGAAATCAAGAGCGGAATTCCCAAGTTGATTCTGACTAAGTAAATCTCCCGGAGTATTACTTCTCATCATATTATTTGGATCCTGTTGTGCCTGTTGTAAAATCTGCTGAGGAGAGAGTGCTTGCATGGATTGTTGTTGCATTCCAGGTGGGTTCATTCCATTATTCGGTGCGTAATCAGGACCCATATTCCCACCTTGGTTTAAGAAGTCACTCAGCGATCTTCCTCCTGGGGTAGGCATTCCTGTGTTATACATTCCTCGACTAGGATCTTTCATCGCATTCGCTTGCTGTTGGAAAAGCATCTGGTCGTCCATTCCCATTTTTTGTTGTTGGGTAGCCATGGCGCGCTGTTGAGCCTGTTGCATTTGTTGTTGGGAGATTTGGGACAGTAGTTGTTGCTGCTGTTGCTGTTGTTGTTGCTGTTGTTGTTGGGCTAAATGTTGTTGTTGTATTTGATTTCCTTGTTGCATAGACGGTTGCTGTTGCTGCTGCTGTTGTTGTTGTTGTTGTTGTTGGAATTGTTGTTTCTTCATTTGTTGAATTTTCATCTTGAGATATTGTAACGCCTCTGGGTATAATTCTTGAAGTTTTGCATATGATTGAGTTAATTCTGGCATATCTGGCGGTGCCGATAACATTATTGGAAATGCGGTTTTGTTGGGGCTGGGTTGTTGTGATTGATCAATATGATATTTATCATGAATGTAATTAAGAACCGCCAAGTTACATTGAATTCTTCTAGTGCAATGCTGATATGATTCTATCACCGACTTTCTATTTTCATCTGGCATTTGCTGTAACACCTGTTGATTACAAAGAACGGAATGATATATGTTAATGGCCTTCTTCATGAGATGGGTATTTATCAACAAAAGGCATGTCACTCTATCCCTATCCAATGACACGGGGGCAGTATCGACAAATGAGTTCATTTTCGTATGGTATCAGCCAGGTGTATGATCTACGTGAATGCTTGGGCAAACTTCTCTTTGTATAACGATACAGTATGATGACTTCCCGTTACGAGATATATCCGCTTGAATCAGGTATTTCCTTTGAAAGCCCTGGTTACTTTATTTTTATTTTTATTTTATTTTTTTTTTTGGTTTTTTTTTTGGTGCGGGTAAATAATTTTTTTGTTCCGAAGTTGTTTGCTAAATATAAAATTTAAATGTTCCAGATACCGGAACAATTTGTTAATATTCCGTGAATCCAATATGGGTAGGATCGTCTATTTATACATCAATCTATTTACAAGAATTATCTACACATATTTTCTTCAAAAAGTCTCTTTATCGACTTAATAACGGAATTCCTTTTCAATGGCCTCTATTCTGGAACCAATGGCTCTCCTCATACCTAAGAATTTCATGTCGAATGTTGCCTTCCCCTTTGTCATGGCACGTAACTTTGACAAATATCCAATCATTTCACGTAATGGAGTTTCGGCAATGATAATTTTCTTATTCGCAACATCAGAATAACCCTCGCTTGTGTTTTGTAACGTGTAGTCAGGAGGAAGATAAACTTTTTCTGCTTCTTCTTTTGCCCAAGTAGAATTCTCAATATTCTGGATTGATTCATCCTCGATAGATAGTATAATGGCCAGACATCTTTGGGTCAAATCATGCGAAACTTCTCCCAAATCGTTAGAATCGACATAAATTTTTGTCTCCATAATTGGTTCGAAGACAGTAAAGGCATCATTGTTTTCTGATATAATTTTGTTTAATGCTTGTCTTGTTACGTTCATCAAGCTTCCTAAATTGGCTGATGATTGAGATTGCTCAACCGGGAAATCCCAATGCTTAATTCTAATCACTATTGAGTGTAAGGGGAATCCAAATTTAGGTCCCCCGACTTGTAAAGTGGTCATACATCCATTGACAATCGCCTCTTGAAGATCTTCAAGGGAGTATTCAGATTTCCATCTTCTCTGATTTAATGCCACCTCGATGGCTTCGGAGGCTGCATTTGGGTCCATTATAATGACAGTATTTTCGTTTTCAAGTATTAAGGCATTCTCTTCATCAGCATATGTACTTTCATTTGCATTCCCTTCCAAGTGATCCATGGAAACTTGAACTTTAACCGTTCCATCTTCGTTGGAAAACTCGTATTCTGTGGCTCTCTTTCCGACGAATGACTCCTTATAGGCAACAGCAACATCCCGAAGTCTACATTTGGCCTTCATATCTTTCACAAGCCTTTCTCTAACAATATCAAGGTGTAGTTCACCCATTCCACTCAATATTGTTTGACCCATTTCCTCATCAACTGTCACTTTCAAGGAAGGGTCTTCACGAACAAGGGTATCAACGCACTTTTGTATATATGCTTCATCACCAGCAGTCGCTGGTTCAAGCCCAGCATTGAATAAAGGAGGGGGGATATCAATTGGCATAAGTTTCAAACTCGATTCCAATGGAGTGAAACTCTTTTTGCTCATGTTCCCTGCAATTAATGTATCACCCGTTTGGATATCAACTTCTCCAGGAATGACACCGATGTTTCCTGAACTTATAAATCTGACTTCTTCAGGGCTATCTCCGTGCATAATGGAAAGTTTCTTGAGGTTTATCTTCTCGCCTGTTCTTGAATTTATAGCCATAGAACTGGAATAAAGCTTGCCGCTATATACTCTGATAAAAGTCATTGGACCACGAGTCGCATGGGTCATTGCCTTGAATGCTAATGCTAGAGTCAAACTTGGGTCGTTTTCAACGACTAAACCATTTTTGTTATCCATCACTTTCCGAACTTCTCTCGCGTTATCCGAAGAAGCTTTCTTCTTTTTCTTCTTGGAAATTGACTGTTTGGACGAATCCATTGTAATCTCAGGTAATGGGATTTCTAAAGGCGATGGTAAATATTTGGTAACCGCATCCATCAAAGGTTGAACACCTATATTTCTAAATGATGCTCCACAGAGAACCGGGGATAAGTAATTCGCGATGGTTGCTTTCCTGATTGCGTGATCAAGGACCAATGAAGGAATCTTCAAATAATCTTCATCATTTTCGAAAAATGAATCAATGACTTCCTCATCAAACTCACCGAGAGTTTCAACCATAGATTCTCTTGCCTTATAAAGCATATCATAGACATCTGGCAGTGAGTCTTTCAAAGCTTCAATATCATGCACACTAATATCATTCCCAAATGAATCCGATGATTGATCCCATAATAAGAGCTTCTTGTGGATGACGTCGACAACACCCTTAAATAACAAGTCCTGGTTTTCCCCTGTTACGAAATAAGGTAAATTACATAAGACAACCCTAGTCTCCAATTTTTGAATAATTTCCTTGACCGTTCTACTAAACCCTGCTCCAGGACGATCCATTTTGTTTACATACACTATTCTTGGTAATGACAATTCTCTAGCTTGTTTCCAAACCTTTTCCGTCTGTGCTTCCACACCCGCAACTGCATCAAGAATAGTAACTGCACCGTCAAGAACTCTAAGAGATCTTATGACCTCAAATGTAAAATCGGCGTGTCCAGGAGTATCGATGATATTGACCTTATGTCCATTCCAAGGTAAAGTAATTGCTGCCAGCTGAATCGTAATACCTCTCTCTCTTTCTGAAGGTAAGTAGTCAGTCACAGTATCTCCTTCATCAACATTTCCTATACGCTTAATCTTCCCACTGTAGTAAATCATTCGTTCGGTTGTTGTAGTCTTCCCAGCATCAATATGAGCGATAATACCGATGTTTCGGGTTTTCGGTAACACTATTTTGTTTACATCTATTGCTGTATTGGTATGGCTAAATCTTCTCGCTATTTGGAGTGACAGTCGTATGAACGACCTCATTAACCCCGTTTCTAGCATTGCCGATTGAAGTTGGAAACATTAAATCCTTGTTAAACTGAAAAATTTTGAAAGTTTGATTTTTATTTTTCCCGAAGTCCACACCACAGAGATTGGACCTATAATGAATTGATCAATGGTCCACCATTGGCACAATAACCAGGTCAGTCGAATTATTAATTGCTTATGGACGGGAGAGGTATATTGAAGGGAACAAGAACAGAACTTTAGTAAATGTCAACGAAGGATATTACACCACATATCCGGTCTATAATGCGCTGCTTGCGCCAATTCATTTTGGAAAACATTTACATATTTACAACACATTGCAGGATACTCTAAACAGACTACTACTGACTGGAAACTTGGAAATTGTTCCTTCTTAGAAATGAAGAGATAATTCGTGTCTTGTGGTTAATGGAAATAGAAGCAAAATTAACTTTTGTAACTCATGTAGTCATTCAGGGAAAGTGAGTACTCTCCGCCCTTCTTGGGAGTCTGGTCAACATGAAGTTCTATAGTGAAATAAGTCTATATTATAAAAAAAACTGACCCTTTGTTCTCTAGTGTATCAAACTTATAGAATTTTCAAAAAATATGAAGTCAGGCTTGCTGGGGCAAGCCGGGAATTGAACCCGGGACCACACGCATTTTAGTTATTGATCGCTCAACAACCCTAAGCATGTATCATACCACTAGACCACGTGCCCTGTGTTGGAAAAAAAGATATGTTTGGTCGGGGTGCTTCTGTATATTCACGTGATTTTTGGATGATTTGCACGTGACTGTTGCCATGATTCCAATAAATCTGGCGCTTATACACTAGCTCTTATTTAGCATATATTCCTTGCTTCATTGACATGAGCCTATTTAAGTATATATGTTGAACATTCACATTACGGAAAATATCCTCAGAAATAACTGGTAAAAATTCCTTGACTTTTGGGCAATGTATAGATGTGTTTTTGTGAGTACAATTCCAAATGCCAATTATGTCTTCGGTTTATCTGTTGGAAATCCTACAGGAAATGATGGAACTTATTCTATAAATAATCATGTGTCTTTATGAGAACATTGAAGTCAATCTGAACTTCTTATTGTTTATCTTATCCGGAATTGGACTTCAAACTAAATACATTGGGGTAACAATTTTTTTGCAACAATTGTGACTAATATTTTGACAAAATCAAGATGACAATATGTGACTTGAGTCTGTTGTGGTGGGACATGGATAATCTAGCTCCCCTATTATGTCGATCCAAATTACAAAGTGATTTGGTAATACCCCATCTTTTACTAAATTCCATTGTTTCTCTGATGACAAATTCTAAAGAGCGATTACTAATAAAATACCTACCAGACACATTTCCGTTGCTATGCTACAATACAATGGGTTTCGTTAATGATAATCCGTCATCATGTTTGCTCTTCTGAACATTCTATACTCATAACTGAGTAAGTTCGGACATAACTATTGAAACCCGATCAAACAAGTTTATTCCGACTCTTTATGAGATTCGCTTGTATGGTAATTGGGAATGGACGGAAAAAGCAAGCCATTAAAAAATAAAAATCCCGGAAATTTGCGGTTTTCTTTGAGCATTCACCATTTTCTTATCGAAATTGTGAGCAAATGTTGTTCCAGATGCAACCCAAGACTGACTAATTGGACTGGTGTCTCAGAAGTAACGACAACACCTCCATTTCTATCCCTGTTCTTTGCAACATGCTCAAGCTATACCAGCCTTTTACAATTGCTTATCCAACATAATCATTTTTCTTTTCAGATGCCAAGAAGCCATAAAACTGGGCGAGACGAAAACCAGAGGTCATATGAATGGACTTAACCATTAGCCTATGACAGCTTTGCTTCTTAATCCAATTCATCATTAAAACTATTTAGTTAGACATCCATTGTGTATGAATCGATTCAACCAATTGTTAAAATTGGAGAAATTCGAACCGGAAAACGGAGAATCTACAAAACACAAACGGCAAACACGGACCGGTTTCCGAAAGAATTGTAAAAGAAAATTTTCAGTTCATGGGCACCAGCCGTAGAGAATTATAAATACTTAATTAGTTTCTTCTTATTGTCTATAGTGTGATTATGATTAATATATCCCGATAATACACTCAACAGCTTTTCAATGTCAAGTGATAAGATTTTACAAAGTATTCTGCTTGACAAGGAAGACCTAACCCCCAGCAAGGAACACACCAGGATAGACATAGACAACCAATCGGATAGTGCACATGATATAGAAGCAGGTAACGAAAAGGATGCACCACAAATAACCCCGGAATATCAAGATAAAGATATTGATCAAGGATATGCTTGGGTCATTTGCTTCGCATGTTTCCTTTTCAATTTCTCGACATGGGGGATGAACTCAGGGTTTGCTATTTATTTTGCCAATTATTTGAATAATGGAACGTTTGCTGGTGCTGACAAGATGGATTATAGTTTTATTGGTGGTATTGCCTTTGGTGTGGGGCTTTTCTGTTCTCCAGTCATCACAGTTATCCAAGGGAAAATAGGCTTAAGACCCACTCTTGCTATTGGTAATTGTTTAGAATTTACATCGCTCATGTTGGCAAGTTTTTCCACAAAACTTTGGCAGCTATATTTGACCCAGGGGTTGATGCAAAGTTTTGGTTTGGCTTTTCTTTCAATACCAGCTACAACCATATTACCACAGTATTTTAAGAAGAGAAGGATCTTGGCCTCGAGTTTAGCAACTGCTGGTTCAGGTGTTGGTGGTATCGTATTCAACTTAGGTATGCAAAAGGTTGTTGAGGCCAAGAATGTGTTTTGGGCATTAAGAGTTCAAAGTATCATTGCATTTATTTTAGCTTGGGTTGCAATTTTACTTGCAAAGAAGAAAAAGAATCAACCACAAATGCTGTTTTCGATGTTCGATAAGGATGTGTTCAAGTCGGCAATGTTTTGGGTGTTGGCATTTTTCGTCATTACCTGTATGTTTGGGTATGTTATTGTATTGTATACATTGGCGCAATTTACCACTAGTTTAGGCTATACTGAATATCAAGGATCCATTGTTTCAGCTATGGTTCAAGTAGGTTCCTGCTTTGGAAGACCAATTGTCGGTTTCTTATCAGACATATATGGACCAGCAACCATTTCAACGATGGCTTATTCAGTTGTTGGAATCTTGTGTTTTGCAATGTGGATTCCAGCCAGAAACTTAGCCACTGTGATTGCATTTGCCATTCTTCAAGGTGCGTTAATGGGTTCTATATATGGTATGATCGCACCCTTAATTGCCAGGCTCTTTGGTTTGAAAAAGATGAATGTCGTGTTTGCAAATGTCTGGTGTTTCTTGGGTGTTGCAGGTTTATTCTCACCGGTTATAGGAGTGAAATTAAAGCGTGGGGAAGGTGGTTTAGTGGATCCAACTCAATATGTAAATAGTGCGATATTTACTGGGGTGGCATTCCTTTGTTGTGCATCTAGTTTATTGGTTATTAGGGGATATATCAAGGCAAGAGATTACATGTTGGTTGAAGATGGATCCGAATCCAAGGATACAGATTTCGGTAATTATACAGGAATAAGTGTACCCTTCTCACAGGTATTCTCTCATTGTTTTTCAACTAAGTTTGGAAAGGTTTAGTCATATGTATGACCCGTCTCTCGAGATGAGTTATGTTGCTATATTTTTATATATCCTGGATTAGGAAAAAGCATTAATTTATTAGTTTATTTTTTTATAAGTCATATGGTGTTATTCTCTTACCAGTAAGCAAAGCACTAATAGTATTTCATTTTATAAGAGGACTATTATCTAGACGTGGGACTCCTCTTAGAGTTTATTGTTTATCTGTAAATTGCTTTTAACCAGACGCATCGAAAACGCGCAAAATAATTAATGAAGAAAAACACACTAATAAAACCACCCATTTCCTTATCAGGTCATCCTACAGACAGCCTTCATAACAACCATGTCAGATTCCAACCAGAATGAGGCAAACCTACCTAACAAAGAAGATAATAATGTGGTTGCAGAACCTCCAACTAAAAAAATAAAAACAGAAGAGCCAACTACAAAACCACCACTCACCACTACACCAACATTTGTCTCATCTCCAAATATACCAGTTACAAACTCTGCTAATATCACTCAGAGTATGATCATCACATCGCAAACTACACCGGTTCAAAGATCAACCTTACCTCCAGGAGCAAATTCAAACAACTTGGCACCATCAGTAACGGGAAATTTCAACGTTTCTCCAGTACCAAAAGCTGCAAACCCAATCCAACCTACAGTGTCCAACAGCAGTCTTCCTATCTCATCAGCTGCATCTCCCCCGTTAGCGAAGTTGCCCGAAGTCAAGAAGATTAACCGCCTTGTTTTGCTACACGATAAACCAAAATTTTATCATACAATTATGCAATTGAAAGGGCTACGTGAATTACCAAATAACTACGTCACAGTATTGGAAATCGGAACAATAGAGAAAGTTTTAAAAGAAACCACAATATCCTCGGTCAAGTTTGACCATTTTCATATGAATATAGAGTATAATGACCAATTTGTCACAAACATCAATAGGTTTATTGCTTTCTTAAAGAAAAATCAAAGCATGATTGATCAAGTTGGAGATATTGCGTACCACATTCACTTCGAACCCTCGAAGAAATGGTCAGATTACACGGACAAAGAAGTCAAGGCATATTACAGTTTCTTAGATGCAGTCAAAGATGCTGGAGCTGAAAAAGTCGATCATTGTTCGATTGTTAGCAAGTACGATATGGAGACTATTTATATGACTGATAAAGAAGATCTTACTAAGCTAGGTAATGAAATCCAACGAGACATTGAGTTTTGGAAAAATTTAAAGATTTTGGATTATGGGGAAAGTAGTATTCGCTTCCTTCCCGGGATCAAGTTTCCAGACACCCTTGAGATATTGAACATTGGTGGGGGGTATGCATTGGAAACATTAACTGGGTTCAAAATGCCACCTAATCTCCAAGTATTAATGGCCGGTCAAGGTGCTATTCATACTATTGATAATGTGGAGTTTCCCAAAACATTAGAAAGGTTGGCTCTTGAAGATAACAAGATTTATTTCTTGAATTATGTCGAATTTCCTCCACGACTCAAGCATTTGGACGTATCACAAAATCGAATTGAAAGTTTAAGAGGAGTAGAGTTCCCAAAATCGTTAGAGTCGTTAAATCTTGGGTTTAATCCAATTGAAAGTGTTCGTGGTATAAAGTTACCAATAGGATTGAAATACCTTGAAATTTCCAACATTCCAAATGAATCAATGACGGGTGTCAAATTCCCTGATACTTTAGAAGTCTTAAACCTTCTGACATCAATGACTAATACAAGAGGTTTAAAACTTCCACAAAACTTGGTACAGCTTGTTTTGTCATGTAATGGGGTAAATAGCATAAACCCATTGAAATTGCCAAATACCCTTGAAGTCCTTTACTTAAATCAAAACAATATTAAAACCTTAAATAAGGTACAACTTCCAAGCAGATTAAAAGAATTATATCTTGGACAGAATCAGATTACAACATTGAAGAATGTCAACTTTCCCCAGACCCTAGAAGTGTTGGATTTGGAGAATAGTCCAGGATCCGAGAACGAAAAACATATTACTACATTGAAAGACGTTGTACTACCACCAAACTTAAAGATCTTAAAATTGGGCTATCATGGAATAAGGACCATTGAATCATATGAATTTCCCGTTGGTCTTCGATTCCTAAGTTTGGCATATAATGAATTGAAGCAGATTCGGAACTTGAAGTTTGGAAACCATTTAAAGACGTTAGATCTTAGTGGAAATCCCGAGCTTTTAAGTCTCGACAATGTAATTATTCCTGAATCGGTAACTGAGTTGAGAGTTTCACCGCAATTGATTGATAACTTACCGGCTTATGTCATTGAAAGAGCAAACAAGCATAGATTGATTATCAAAAAGTCTGAGGAAAAACCAGACTTTGTCTTTTAATACCGATTTCATTTCTTCTTGTATATTACACCTATTAATGTAAGCTTAAGGTACTATTTACTGGTTGAGATAAAAAGCAATCCCTAATCTTCATCTTCTTCATCAGAAGATTCTCTATCTTCAGCTTCCTTTCTTTCTAATAAACGTTCAAGTTCAGCATCCTCAGTGGCAGTAACCGCCTTTGGAGCCATGGTGACTTTACAAACCCCACCGCTTGCTTCGATGGTTTCAGTAATCTTTTCAATTGCAGTTTGCAATAATTCAATACCTTGTTTTTTATCTAATGCTTGAACAGAAAGGAAGTATAATGGAGCAGCAACTAATTTGGCCTTGACTGGCATTTGTGGAGTAGACACAGCTTCGGCTGCTTTCAAAGCATTCTTGATAGCATCTATACCTTCATAACTGAAACATGAAACTTCGACATCTGCTCTGATGTTGATAGCTTGTGGAGTTAATCTTCTGGAAATGTATAATTTCAATTCTTCCAAAATATCACTTGATGGAGCTTGAATGCCATCAAACACACTTGGATCGGTGATTGATATTTTGAATGCATCGTACGCATGGCCGTACTTTCTACTTAATGGCCATCCAATGGTTTCGTATAAGCTTTCTAACGAGACATTGAATTTTTCAGCACAATGTCTTAAGATTGAATGAACTGCTTTTGATTTATTATATCTTTCATCACACTTGACGATATCTTCGGCTGAAACTCTTCTTTTAGATAAATCAATATAACCCTTTTCTTTATCAACTCTTAAAACAACAGCTACTTCGTTCTTACCGACACGAATTAACTTTTGAATAGAACGAATACGTCTTCTAGATAATTCCGATAATAAAACCATCCCTTCAATATTATCATATTCTAATAATTTAACATATGCACCCATTTCAGCAATTTCTTGCACATTGACCATAACAACTTCATCCACTTCGGGATACTTGTTCTCATAGAATCTACAATTGGAGGAACTCATGATTGGCTGTTGATTCGGTCTTGATGTATATGGGATCAAACTTACTCATTTGACTCACGATCATCTGAAGTATCACACACATTAAAGAAAATTTTCAGTGCGTGGGTAACTTGCAAATTGCGAAACCAAAAAAAAAAATCATTACGTAACAAACTGTAGAATATTAAGTAATCACACAACCTGCATTTTCAATAGGAAAACATGTAAAAATGGAAGATTCATCTTTTGTAATTACAGTTTGTTGGGTGCTTAGAGTTTTCACATTTTGCATTGTATAGAAGGAATGATGAGATGAGGGCGGGGTCCCACAAGGGGGTAGTCATCATCCCAAGGAATCCCCAAGTTACGCCTTAGCCCCTTGGCAGAACTAGAGTATGTATTGTTAGAAAAGTTGTCATATAATCCTATGATTGTCTTTTATCATTGGTAGTTAAAGACAAAGGCATTGATACTGGGAATAGTACAATCATTCCAGGAATTGACATAACTAAAAATAGAAAGTAAAGATCTCAACAAAGAGATCCCTATTGAGGAGATGTACCGATTAGCGTAAAGTCCCAAAGGCGATCTTCGTATCTCTCCCAGATCTATGAAAGGGGTTGGAACATAGTTCGAGGGGGGTAGGGAGATATTAGATTCTTTCTCGTTGCAGTGTGATACGGAAAATAATACCCTCGGGAAATTAATTAGAATGCCATTATACACATTCTTGAATATTCGCCATAACGGGTGTGCATTTCTCAACGGACGAAAAGCCGTTGGGTCTGTCAAAGCTTGCAGTAATATCAGTATGTGTGAATACTGGGTCCAAAGGTTCTGGATCTTTTCTTTTCTTTTTTTGAACCTACGAACAGTAGCACAAAACTGAGAATATTAAAACTCACCTCGCCGCTGAAAATGGAAAATGGCCCTACAGGTCCGTTTCTTTTTACTGTAATGAATTTCCACATCTCCCATTTTCTATAATGAGCAATCTTTGTGCTATATGGAATTTGCTAAATTTCCTGCATATTTTCCTTTTCGACATGAATCTGTCCCAAATAGGAAAGGTAATGAAAAGGAACTCAGTATTTTTTTTCATGTCAACAATATAAGGTTGCAAAAAAATATTTGAATTGTGAAGAGATTTTCTAATTAATTAAATCTATTAGCAGTCGGGCACTTCTTCCTTTTTGTCACACCCATCTCATGAAGTTGTTATCTCAGGTCGTTGAAATATATATAGAGAAGCTTATCCTCCCAGTTCTCAACTTTTGATTTTAATATCTTCTTTCTTTCTTTTATCAGTACAACACTAGTCAAGTTTCATCATGAAGGTTTATAACATTATTTTCGCTATCTTAAGTTTCGTTTTTGCTGTTCAAGCTGCTGATGACACTGAAGATGACACTACCATTTACATTACTGCTATCGCTACTGTTGTCCAAACTGTGAATGGTGATAACGGTGCCGTTACCCTTCCAGTATCTGATGAAGAAGAAACCACCACCCACACCATTATGAGTACCCTTACCACCACTACCGCTAATGCTACTACCACGGTCCCAACTGTTTCTCCAGTTAATGGTGCCAATGGTGTTGTCGTGAACTCGTTGTTGGGTCTTATGGCAGCTGGTTTGTTACTGTTATTATAATTTATATGTTGACTTATATGCTTGCGTTAGAGTCTGGTTTTCCGGTTTTTTGTTTTCTTCATCGTTGCCTGTATTTTCTTTAGCCCCCGATCTTCGGATTTGAATTATTATATATTTTACCCTTTGCAATATACATACTTTTGAGAAATCGAACACTTTAGATTATAAAAGATAAGGCCACAAGGCTTGGAGTTTTCGCTGTCCACTGGTTTCCTGAAAGACTAGATCATAATCAGGACCTACATACCGGCGGACACACACGCGCCAGTGTACACTGATATAAACAAGTTTCTTTCTTTCTTTCTTACAATCTCCAGGTTCATTGAATAAGGTAGCAGATTCGATCTGATTTTGATATCAACAATTTCCAAATTAAGAGACAACGCCATTGAAAATTATTTCCAGTTTCACCAATTTGCAAAAAATCCCTGATTTCGAAAATAAAATATAACAGAAAGAAAAAGAAAAACTGACTACAATGGTCATTGGATATTCCTCGAACAGGAGCATCTTTTCCCAATCGAGACTATTCTTCCCCTTGTTTAGTGGGATGGAGGTCATTCCTCTCTTAATCCCTTTTTGAACTGCCCAAGTAATGTGGGATTATATAATTAGCAATAGTAGCATTGCGTTTCTAAAGATGCATGTTCGGTCTTTTCACCCTCAATGGTAACCATGAAATTTTCAAAAGCTACAATTTGTTTATTGGGCATAATCAACTCTGTAATTGCAGCCGACGGTGAGATGGGTGTTACAGTTATTGATAATGCCACTGGAACCCAAGACGGATCAGTTGCAACTGACATAATCACCGTGGGGGAAACAGCCATTCAAACAGTCAGCCCAGTGGCACCAATTCACCCAATTCTGGCTGCTAATGGGCCCAATGGATCGGCAGAAAAGCCTACTGTCGTTACACTTGTTCCAACACACACAAGCACAGTAGTTGGTACTATAACTCTTACGTCGCTTCCAGAGTCGCCATCAGTTCTTCCTATTGAAAACAATGCTAATGCTGTTTCTAAGATTCCAATGGCAGGGGTGGTAGGTTTTGGAGCTTTGGTAGGAGGATTTCTTCTTTAATGATCCCTTTAATTGGGCGCATGAGGCATATGTTGGTTTGACTCTTTGATTTACGTAGCCTCTCTAGGTTGATAATAAATAATGACCAATCGAAAGCATTGGGATATTGCAAAGTTCAATTCTGTAAATTTGAATCTCCAGCTATGGTTAAATAACGAATACTTGGGGGTTTATGTAGAAAGAACGATAGAACCGCTAGAGTAATGGTGTACAATTTCGCAACTCTCACCCAAGAACAAGGGAAACTGACCAGTGGGATTTCATCTTCTCAAAGATTTGACAATCAAAAATGTAATAACCTTATAATTATGGGGGCTTGGGTGCATTCATCTCCAACAACAGCAAAAGTTTGACATATGCCACAAAGCGCCTTCAATAACCATGCATCTCCCCCCTGGTTTCAGCCTAATCATATCCTGATGAGGCCCGGAAAGCTTTCGCTACAAGAGACAAACCCTATAGATAATGCAATCAATACATTGCCAACAACATGATACTTATGATATTGGTGAGGGCACATGAGATAATCTGCATAAAGATGTAGTTCTTCATGATGATGTACGAATCCTGCAGCCAACTTTATTCCTGGCAGATGTCTCACATAGCAGCATCGCCTCCGCCAAAACAAGTTTAAACAAGATGGAAAATGGTTTCAGTTGAGGGTTGGGAGGCCATTGTTTGCTACCAACAAACGTGGAGTCCCCCTTCTGTTCTATTTTTTTTTGCTTTCTTTTTGTCCGCCTTCCATTGTTTATGTTGAAATCAAACAAAACAACTGACAGTTTGAACTAGTAGGAGAAATCCTTGGTGGTCTATTTCAGGAGTTGCCTAAATTTTCTGAGTTGATTCGATTTTTTAGCCACATTTCACCTAGAACCCCAATTGATATATTCACATCTTGCTATTGTTGCTGCTCCTTATTAATTCCCTCATTACATGTGCTAACCCCCACCCCATTCTCTAGCAGTCCTCCACCCAGCTTTCCTTAATAGAAGTAGTCTTTGGTTCTTTTCATTATAAATATGGAGGTGGAAGCTCCAAGATCCCAACAGTTTGAAGTGGTTGATCCATATCAATCACAACAACATCGATCTTCATCCATAAAATACATCAAAGAAACAGTACGACACCACAAGATCTTATTCAGTATGGTACTATTTGCCAATATATTTGCATTGATCAGCCTTCATTTATTCTTTCTTAGGTTTTCACAGGCATATCCCCGTGTTCCAGGTGTAGAGGGTGTAAGCGCACACGATGAGTTTAAAGTAGATCTTCAACCCAGTGATCAAACCTCCCTTTATGAATTGGTCAATTCTCCTGAGAATAAAGCCATATTTACCCAAATGAAGTATTCGGATTTCGCATTCTATGACAACAAATCTAATGTGGTGGGGACAGTTGAACTTGCTTACTACAATCAATACCAACGTCAGCCTTATGTTGCCAATGGTTATATCGGAAGCAGAATTCCAAATTTGGGACAGGGCTTCGCTTACGACCGACTTTCAAATGCTCCAGACGCAAATGACGATGATTTACTTAATGGCTGGCCCTTATTTAATAAAAGATTTGCTGGTGCCTTTATTGCAGGATTCTATAATATTCAAAAAAACACAACCGGAACTAATTTTCCTGAGTTATTGGAGGATGGATATGAAAGTGTAATTGCTGCAGTACCTCAATGGACAACATTACAATTGTCAACAGAGATAGACGGACAAGTCTACATGTTGGATCCTTCTTTGAGAACGGATTTTATTGGTGATATATCAAATTATGTACAGAACCTTTCACTTAGTAATGGTATTGTCACGACACAATTCACCTGGTTAAATACACTTGAAGTTAAGATTGAAATTTTAGCACACAGGTCTGAAGTGAACTTGGGAGTGGTTAATTTACTGGTTATCAATTTCGGAAATGAAACAGTCCAACTTGATATAATTGATCAGCTTGAGTTTTCAACAGCGCAACGGTCCCAGTTAACTAATGCTGATTATGAAGATGACGGAATCTATGTGGCGTTTCAACCACTGGAAATCAATTATATCAATGGTGCGATATATTCAGTGTTGAACGTGAATGGGCCTATAGAGAGAACGAAATCGAACGAAACAACAGTAAAGCAGACAAGCAGGATTTCTCTAAAGGCTAAAAGCCAAGTGACTGCCACAAAGTTTGTTGGAATTGCATCTACAGATTTTGATCCAAATAATCTAACCAGTCCAGAAAGAGTACTCCAGTTTGCAAAGAAGGTTGCAAAGAAGCACGATAAGTTTGATGAAGTTAGAAGAACCCATATTAAAGCGTGGGAAGAAACCTTCCAAAGGGAACCAGTAATCACATTCAAAGGCGACCCATTGTTTAATTTAGGTTCAAGAGCTTCAGTTTTCCATCTCCTCGCTAACACAAGGCCAGATGCACAAGGCGTTACCGGAGCTCTTGGTGTTGGTGGATTGAGTTCGGATAGTTATGCTGGCTTGGTTTTCTGGGATGCAGATTTATGGATGTTGAATGCAATATTGCCATTTGCGCCAAGTCATGCCAAAAGTTTGATCAATTACAGGCTTCATACACATCAGCAAGCTATTCAAAACGTCCCTCAAGGATATGAAGGCGCGGTATATCCCTGGACAAGTGGAAGATTTGGAAATTGTACTGCAACTGGACCATGTTTGGATTATGAATATCATATTAATTTCGCAGTTGCTAGAGCAGCATGGCAATTATATATCAGTGGTGCTGTTGACGAGACTTTCTTAACTGATGCCGTATATCCGCTTATTACTGACGCAGCTACATTCTTTTCCCAATATGTTGCAGAATTTAATGAAACATCAGGAAGATATGTGACCCATAATCTTACGGACCCTGATGAATATGCGAATCACGTGGATAATGGTGCGTATACTAATGCTGGTATTTCATTGGTAATGAGATGGGCCATAGCACTTGCCAATCATCTTAACAAAGAGTTTGCGCCGATATTCCAGCACATTGATGGCAATATGTTTCTTCCTACTGCAGACAATATCCAGAATATTACATTAGAATATTCAGGAATGAATTCTTCAGTTGATGTTAAACAGGCAGATGTGATCATGTTAACCTTCCCCCTTGAGAATGAATTAATTGACAATGAACAAGCATATCTTAACATGGAATTCTATTCAGCAAAGCAAGTTAGTTATGGTCCCGCAATGACATTCCCAGTATTTTCTATTGTGGCTGCAAACCTTGCCCCATCTGGTTGTGCTTCCCAATCTTATTTGCATAAGGCTATCCAACCATTTCTTCGTGGACCATTTGCCCAATTTTCCGAACAGAATAATGATAATTTCTATACTAATGGTGGAACTCATCCGGCATTTCCATTCTTAACTGCCCATGGAGGTTGGGTACAAGCGGTCCTTCAGGGGTTGACGGGGTTTAGATTTAGCTTTGATATTGACGAGAATGAAAAATTGGTTCGAATGTTGAGATTGGATCCCATTGCAATGACCTCTCTTGGAGGTGGTATCGAGTATAAAGGTGTAAATTACAACAATCATTCCATAACGATGTCCATGAACGAAACACATTTCACGGTCAAGAATGAAGGGAAAACCAACAAGCATGCCGATGAATATATCAAGATTCTCATCGCCGAGAGAAATCCAATGGCTGGTGTTTATGATTTAAGAGATGGCGACGAATTGGTATTCCCACTTTACAAACCAGCACCTACATTCCCTAATAGTATTTCCGAATGCGGATTGGCCCATTTCTATAATATTACTGAGGGTGCTTACGGTGATGCCCCAATCCTGATTAATGATGGCTCGAATACTACTAGATGGCAAGTCCAATATAACGATTCAGTTGGAAAGGTTCTTGTTGACTTGAAGTCAACTAAAAACATTTCCCATATTCTTTTCAATTGGGGAGACAGGCCTCCACAAAGTTTGGCAGTGTCTAAATATACCGGTGACGAATTTACTTCTGCCGTTGAATTCTTTGCAAATGTTGACTTTGGGACTCCAGTGTACCAGAATTACAAGTATCTTAACCCGCACCAGAAGTTGCTTAATCAAACGGATGTATTTAAGGAGATACATTCTTCGTCAGTTGAAATCAATGCTCCGTTTGACCCCAAAGAGTTCTTTGAGGTAATGGTTCCTGAAAGACATAACACCACCAGTTTAGATCTAGACATATCCGGTAGATTCTTGTTGTTTGAGGTTGACAAGATACATAATACAGACCCTATAGATGGTGATTATGGTGGAGCAAAGTTTGTTGAGGTTGTGATATACTGAAAAAGTAGATCTGTAAATAGACAGTTTAGTATTGACATGAAAAGTTTTGATTTTCTTTGTTTTCTTTAGTTTCTAATGCATTATGAATTAACTTTTTTGATTTTATATAAAAACATAGCTATTTTTCTCTAAAATTTGCTATACAAGTATCCTAAATATAAACAAATACAAAATTTTTAAAATGATATAAAAACCGTTTTCATTCTCCCCCTAATACATTGCTTCCGCCATAGTAATCAAACGCTTGACACCTGTGTGCCAGTTTCCAATTTCGTCACCGTGATTTGTAGCAATTTCAATATTCAATGCAGCCGCAGTATTAAAATCTCTAGCCTCCAACTTCTCAGTAACTTGTTTCAAAGCAGCAACAGCACCTTGGGATAATTCTTCATTGTTCAAGTGGTCAAATAAGAAGTTAAGTCTTTGTTCCATATCAATGGAATGCTTCTTGTATTTTTCTGGAACACTTGGTTTAATTGCTTCAAGAACAGTAGTCAACCCTTTGTAAATTGATCTTGCTTCTTCTGGAATATGAGATCTATCTCCCTTTGGATGCTTGACCTTTTGGGGTTGGGTAGTAGGCGATGGAGTTGCCGCTGCTGGTGATTGGCTCTGAATTGGAGGTGGTGGTGCAACAGCTTGAGTAGTAGCCGGTGGTGGAACATGTTGTTGACTAGTGGCTGGAGGTGGAGCATATGATTGACTAGTAGCTGGAGGTGGAGCATGTGGCTGACTAGTAACTGGAGGTGGTGCAAATGATTGACTAGCAGCTGGAGGTGGAGCATATGATTGACTTGCAGCTGGAGGTGGAGCATATGGCTGACTAGCAGCTGGAGGTGGTACAAATGATTGACTTGCAGCTGGAGGTGGTGCTGTTGTCTGACTGGCAACTGGTGGCGGAGGAAGTTGTTGGCTAACTGGTGGTGGTGCAAAATTTGAATTTGTGACCTTTGCAGGTGGTTGTGCAAGTGCTGGTTGACTAGGAACTGCTGCCGGAGGTGGAGGTGGGTGAATTGGACCACTTGGTTTTCTCGAACTAAGCCCATTATAAGCTGGCTGGACAAGATGTGGCGATCTTAATCCCATCTGTGGTGTCGTGCTGCCAATCTTTGGTGGTGGTGGTATAGCTCCTGCAGGTGGTGCGACAACTTTGGGTGCAGCTGCTTGAGGTGGTGGTGCATATGGATTCTTTGGTGGTGCCGAAAGTGTGGGCGGAGGCATACTCAACGCAGTTTGAGGTGGTGGTGAGGCAAATGATATTTTTGGAGGGTTTGAATCTAAAGCCGGAGCATACGGATTCTTCTTTGTCAATTGAGGCGACATTGAAGGATGAGATGAAAGTGGTGGAGCAGCATTATACCCATTTGTTACCGGAGCAGGTTCAGTCCCAGGAGGAGGCGCATATTTGTTAGAAATATGTGGTACTACATGCTTTGGAGACTTTGGAGGAGCGGCAGATATTGATGCCTTTGATGAGCTACGACTCTGTCCTTTTGGTGGTGGAGGTGCAGCTGTTGCAATTGCAGCATTTGACATGGATCTTCTGGGCGTAACGGGATTTACTACGGGGGGAGTGAAACCAGCTTGTGGTTGTTGGAATGGATTTGGGGGAGGAGTAGCAACTGCTGCCGCGGTTGCTCGACGAGGAGCCACAACGGGCTTAAAGGCATGTGGCAAATCATTCCACCCATCCGTCAGAGCCTTGTTAGTGGCAGATGGTGGAGGCTGCGCTGGTGTAACTTGTGATATGGTTGGGGAAAAAGTATTGTAGGCTGTGGTGGTTGCTGATACAGATGGGGCGTACGGATTGGATCTGGCATATGGATTTGCTTGTGGTTGAACTGCTGGAATCGGAGGTTGGCTCATTGGACGCACTGGCGGTTGGCCGTATGTTGGAGCAGCTGCTTGACCATATGGAGGAATTCCGGATGCAGGCGGGGCGGCTGGGTGTTGGCCGTAGGAGACAGAGCGGCCTCCATGTTCTTTATTATACCCCGAATTCGAATAATTGTTGCCTTGTTGAGATTTTTGAAATGATCTAGTTATCCCTAAACCAGACGTGGCTGTAGGAGTCAGTGAAGCTCCCGTTGCCTTTACAATTCTTTCCTTTTCGGATCCAGCAAATTCGCCTGGTACAATTTGTAAGAATTTTTGAGCTAATTCAAAGTGTCCCATTCCGGCTACCAAATTTGCAAATTCAACAATTGCTTTTGATACAGGTTCCACAACCGGACCTGAAATTTCACCTGACGAATTTGTAAGATGTCTATAAGTCGCAATCTTTTCAACAAAGTTGGTCAAAGCTTGAAGACGTGCGTCAGATGGGGATGTCACATCTGGTGCTCCAGATCTTAATAATTCGTCCTCATATTCAGGCAATTCTTTCAACCAAACAGCAGCAACTTTATCCAAAGCATTACCAGCCAAATAACACAAGATAGCATCATCTCTCTTTCCACCACTTGAATGTAAAATACGATCACCCAATTCAGACATTCTACTGTCATATTCATCCGCATCGCTGTATGAAGATATACCGACTGCAATTTCTTTCCAATTCTCAATATTGGCATGCGCAACTAAATCAGTAACATTCTTCGAAGCAGCATTGTAAAGGACTCTTGCAAGGCTACTTTCCTTGTGATTTCTAAAATAGGTGCTCTTTACTCTTTCTTTAACTTCTGGCGAAGCATCTAAAGCTAAAACCAATGCCTCCAAAAGCTTATTATCATCCAAACATGCGCTGACTGCATCATCAATATTATTATTCAAGATCAAATGGATCAACTTCTTATTGTCGTCACTTTCATTGGATGCAAAGATTTTAAAATTCCCCGATGGAACAAATGGCTCTTCCTTCTTTGAAATCTTGCCTGATCCCAATTGAGAAAAGAAATCTTCGTCACCCCATCCTGATTCATCACGTTCACTTTCAACCTTTTCTTCAACATTGTTTAAATCAACATCAAATTCGGTCTTAAACAAAGATTGCTTTCCCGACTGAGCTATCGTTCTCAAAACCTCCCAATCAGATTGATTAGAATGAGTAAGTGTTCCAGTAGTTAACTTTGCTTCAATAATTGTTTCAAAATTATCGTTTTTCAAATCATCAAATATTTTGCTCGACTTTTCTTGATCCTTTGACGCAAGTTTTTCAACCTCGATTATAGAGTTTCCATGTGTATCTGTTTTGACGGCAACCAACTTTGATCCGAATCCAAATGAGACACTAGTTGGACATTTGAGCCACTTGGGTGGCTGTCTAACTTCAAAAACTGGTTGTTGAGTCTCGGTCGTTGACAATTCACTCCAAAAATCATTGTCATTATTGGAAGCTACCTTGGCAGTTGTTGGAGGAGAAGTATCTTGAAGAGATTGAATGATAATCTTCCCATCGAAGGAAGCTGTTGCAAAAATATCTGGTGCTGCTGGAGCAAATCTGGTTTCGAATGCCCAATTAGCAGTAGTGGGGTATTCACCCAATTTTACCCCAGAAATTGGGTTCCATAATAGAGTTGCATTATCCTTGCCGCTTGAAATCAACAATTCTGGATCTTGTTTACACCAATCTAATGATAAAACACCCTTCTTATGTCCTTGTAAGATATTTTCAGGAGCATTTGCATTTCTTAAATCCCAGGTTAAAATCAATGGGCATGAATCATTATCACTAGCAGTTATTAATTTTGTTGATATTGTTGGATGCCATGCGACATGCGAAAAGTTTGCTCTACCAGAAGGTCCACTATAAGATAAATGTAAAACTTCTCGCTTTGCTTTCAAATCCCAAATCGATGTATAACCACCATTGCCTGTACTAGCAAGAATATGACTAACTGAATTATTCCACGCTACGCAAGTTATTTCATCCATTGGTGTCATTGCTTGACCTGGCGAGACTGGCTCATTGAAAAGCTTCGTATCCCAAACAAAAATTTGTCCACCTGAGCCCCCACTAACAAGAACATGCGGTTGAATTGGGTTAAATTGCAATGATTTCACTGGGCCATTATGCTGCTTTGATTTATGAATAGATGCAAGATTGATATCCTTTGTTTGTATTAACGTTTCGACATCCCAAAACTCAATTATTCCGTTTTCAAAAGCACCAGCCAATAAGCCTCTAGGTCTCCCTTCAAATGGTTTAGACCAAGCTAATGCATGAAATCGATGTTCAACCTGAGCAGACAAAAGAGGTTGATTCTTGTTTGTCGGTGAAAATATATCCCATATTTCTAAAGTAGCTGATGAACTGAAATTGATGTCAACGGCACCTGCTACAGTACCAGTTGCTAATAATGGTAAGCTATCCAGACTCCACGTAAATGTGGAAGTACGTGCAATTTCACTAATTTTGACCATACTTTTCTATTTCTTATGTTAAACAGGTATCTTTTTCAATTAATAATTCAATCAATCAATCAAATACTCCTTTTCATTAACCAGATGTCGTAGTCACTCTTATGTATTATGTATTATGTATATCAATTGCACGGGAATTGGATGTGTCTGGTTTTGTTTTACAAAGTGTGGGTGTCTATAAAACTTTTGGAATCATGTTGAAATTTTTCTGATCAACAACAAAAAAAAAGGACAACGCAGAAAACTCAAGCACACTAACTACTAGCGCACTAACTAACACAGTAACACAAACACAAACATAAACATAAACAAAATCACAGAGAAACAGAAACGAAGCAGAATCAACCACACACAGTGAGCCCAAAAAAAAATGTAACCAAGTATGTTCTCATGTGCACACGATAATATACAAACAGCACCTCCAACCTGCCAACTATGCTCTAATACTTTATACAAGTATCATGTACAAATAGACATAGAGACTCGTGGGTAGTCGGTTAAGAATATTACAACCTGTAGTTTGTGAAACATTCCTATGCAAATCCTACTCTACCCTTATCAAAAAGGCTTCACAATAAATTAACTAAAATCCTTCGAAAGTAAATAGTGCTTTGTCGCGACTTTATAGATCATGGAGAATCATTCTATATGTACCGCTTAGTGATAAGAAGATAATTACAACATCTGTCAAACACAGGTAAATCCGAAGTAGCACTCATAGACAAACTGGATCTTCAACTGTCAAGGACACTCATAACCCAAGTGTCAACATAACCAATAAGCAATACACTTGGGTGGACAAATTATACTTGGTAAGAACTCTCCAAATTGTCTTGTGTATGGTAACTCAACATCCCACCAGTCCACTACCTGAGAATCTCAACTGCAAACAGTGTAAAATCCATTGTGGTAACAATGGGTTGCAGTCGATACCAAAACACCTCACGTGACTACTCCAATTTGTTTGGAAACCCATGTCAATGATGATTTCACAGTAAATGGCAGTAATCACCAGAGTGCCACGCGATTTCCTTAATGAGTAGAGAAAAGAAAAGAAACTTAAACCATCGCTTAAACTCAAATAAGATGAAAAGCTGATTTCTGCCATGTAAGGTGATGTATCCACATAGAGTAGAATTTTACGATTTGACTGAACTAGATATAACCGATTAGTTGCAAAATTACTTTACCGATACAGCGGTTTAGGGACCCTTCATAACGATGCATGCCGATGGTTCCTGACGAATAAGCTTATTGCTATATATGGCAATTTTCCTCATGGGGTGGTTATTTTGTGTAAAAGTTTCATTGTTTGCCTATAACACCATTTGCTTCACAGAATTTTTTTCATGGTGATATCTCCAACTTTCTCCACACCAATATAAATAAACATGTTCTTCCATTATCCTTCCACGCTAAGAGCAATAGACGCACTTGCCAATCACAATCCCATTACTTAGCAAAAGCCACCGCCGCATCCATCTTAACATTACAACAGCATACCTTAATTTGATAGACTGCCATGCCAATGATAAGCAACCCCCGACAAAATCACATGCAACGTGAGATTTTGAAGCACTTGGTTCATCGCGTTGCCAAACCATCATTAAAGGCATTCATATACGCATATCTATATATCGTATTACCAAGAGTATTCGGGCTGATCATAGGTTCCATCAAACGAAGAAAGCTAGACCTTGAACGATTTACAAAACCAATAATTCGGGCGCTTCATCCCCGGAAGTTTCCCATGTTTTCGGCATCCTTGGTTGCATTAATTAACATCTTAGATCCAATCATCTTTGGTATTTTAAAAAGACATGGGTTATACAAAAGAGCGAAAACAAATCTATTTTTATCCACCTTAACTTCCGCCTTGATTTCCGCAATGATAACTTTCCCCATCTATCAGAATCATATAGTAGGTTATGGAAGATACAACTCTTTGGACTTAACATTATTGGTGGTTACTAGGGCAATGGATACCACTCTTTCATCGGCTCTAGCTAAGATTGCACCAAAATGTTTGACTCCATTCGGCGATGTCGGATTATTTGTAGCCAGTTGTTTTTTTATCATGTACTGTTGGTTCTATTACCCAGAAAGATTACCACCAGCGTATAGACAATGGATCACATCTGCTGCTAATATGGATGATGAGTTACGTGAAGTCCTTAGACTTATTAAAAAGGGTGAAGTTGCTTATAAGCAGCATGGCCCTAATGAGGATTTCCTCGTACCATACTTTCAAAAATACGGAAAGAACCCTAAGGATGCAAACTTGTGCATGAATGCTCCTATTTCTTGCGAAGCAGTCCATGCATTCAAAACAAATAGTTGCGAACTTCATGCCTTATGGCGGTTTTACCGAGGATTTAAATTCGCATTTACTGTCTATGCACCATTAAACTTGCTTATGTTGGCGTTCCCACTGAAGGTCAAGACATCTGCTAGAGTAATAAGGGCATTCAGAATGGCATTTAGATCATCATGCTTTTTGGGCACTTTTATAGGTTTCTATTGGTATGCTGTCTGTTTGGCGAGAACTAGGCTCTTCCCCCTCCTTTTCCCAAAAATCCCCAAAACGCGATACGATGACACTATAGGTCCTTCATTTGGTGCGCTTATGTGTGGATTTTCATCATTTATTGAAACCGCGCATAGACGAAAGGAATTGGCTCTTTTTGTTGCACCAAGAGGGCTTGGAACTTTGGTAAATTTAGAACCAACTGAGAGAAACTTGCAAATCGAATCGATAGCATTTTCTATCGGGTTGGCGGTTCTAGTAGCATATTCCAAGAACAGTCCAGCAACAGTTAGGGGTATTTTCGGAAAGGGTCTCAAGCAAGTATTTAACATTGACTATTACAATTAGACTTTTATAACCTGTATTAATACATATTCACAGTTAATGCTGTTCTGCGATGCATTGGTATTCGCATTTTAAGAATTCTGAAGAAGCACAATATTTTTTCTAGGATGCCATGAAAGGCAATGATGTTCACTAACGTATAAATTCAACAAGAGACAAACGCTAACAGATAAATGATATGCAGGAGAACGTAACCGATGAAGAAATAGATAACAGCAATGTTGTTGAATTTGACTTTGCATTGCCTTTAAATCGATTAGTCCAGGATTTAGGTAAACGACACGATCACTTGGCAACTCTCCTCGACATACCACCCGAGGACGACGAACTACAGTTTATATTTAATACCCTCATCACGCTATGCGATCCATTTACGCAACCACAGGAGACCAAAGAGACCATACTTAGTGTTGATTGCCTTTCAGATTTGTTGATTGCAATTGTGTATGGTCATTATCAGGAAGAAAATCGAGAAATAATCAAAGCAGAAGACCTTGAATTAGAATCTATCAAGTTTGATATTTCGACCCAGCTTTTTGCACTATTGAGATATGTTCATTCCCTCCTAAATGCCGAGGATGAATTGGATTTACGATATATTGAGAATGATCAAGAGCATTATGAAGATAATCTTAAATTCTGGACACCGGAGGAAATGTTGTGGAGTGATGAGCTAAATTTAAAACTAGTGTATTCGACTGCATGCGTTCTTTTATTGGCAATATATAAGCTATTCAAACCCGCAGCCGGAGAATATAATCTATCATTAATGCCATATCTTCACTATTTTCTCAAGTTATGGAAGTGTCATACGAATATAATTTTGCTCGGTCTTGAAATTGATCGAAGAATTGAATTTCAAAACCACGAGAATGGGACAGATAATGAAACTCCAGAAATAGTCAAGCAGACGCTTAAAGGATCCAGTTCAATTCGATATGTTTTAGCGTGGATTCTAAACCAAAATCCATCTCTGAATATTGATATCGGCGAACGTGACCTATCTCCACAAGATGATGTCGACTTGAAGAATGAGTCAATTCTAGATTTTATTCAACCTTTGGCACGAAAGAAAGTAAACGGTGGTGCAATTCTGATAGATATGAGACTAGTTGTGGTCGCATTATTGATTCTTTATTCAGGAACTACTTTCACAGTTGGGCCCTTCCAATTATCAGATAGACCTTCAAGAAATGAAAGCGAGGCAAGTAGAAGATTAAATCAATCGAAGCAAATAGCAGAATTGGGAGATATCTTAATTGATTTGGAGTACGCGGACAGATTTGACGAAGATATTAAATATATATTTGAATATGAGTATGACGATTCGGAAGTGGAATGGCTGGATATCGATGAAGAGGATGAGAATGACAAGGAGTTCGATGGAGAGGCCAATGAAGATATTGGGGAGCCAGATATCGATAATCTCGCCGAGGAAAGTGCCATAGAGTTCGATGAATTTGGTCGAGATTGGAGGGATATACCGAGAGGCGAAAACGCAAAGTTAAACAAGAAATTTATAAACCTATTTGCCAACTTTGATGCTTTGGAACAGAAAGATCAATCAGATGATCTTTTTGCGCTGTGGGAAGAGCTCCTTGATTGTTTAATATTCGTGACCATGAATTCTATAGAAGGAAACACAGAAATTGAGCAACGAGTTGGTCAGGTCGTTATAAATACAATTTCAAAGGCTATTTGGGACAGCGAAAATAGAAAGGAAGGTAACTCAATTACTCATCAAAAGGTATATCAATACTTTGCCTCTCTGGCGACAGAAGAAGAAATAAGAATAACACAGGAGAATAATAAACAAATTGTCCCCATATTTAATATTACGAGATTTGAATTGTTTCTCCAGAATAATTCGAAACTAGCAAGATGTGTCATGGATGAAATGTTGATGTGTAAAGGGGAAAGGAGGATCCTAATATGGTTTATAACCCACAATTTGAATTTATCGAATCTTTTAGTTGACTATGTTTACCAACTTTTGGCTGGACTTAGAGGTAATTCAAAAACGCAATCCCCATATGATTTCACTCGGGAAGGAAATAAGGTTCATCTTAGTGAGGTTGAGCAACTGATGTTGTTGCATGAATTTTTAACCAATAGTAATGTCTATTTATCAGCAACAGATGGTATAGAAATCGAGGATGGATACAAAGTGGTATTGGCGGAGTCTATCGCCAAGAAGCACATCCAAATTCTTTGCTTGATGATTAACCAATTGATAAAGATTGGAATCATAAACTTAGGAGACGACTCTACAGGGACAGATCTGAAGGATGATGATATCCACGATTACAAGAATGAACTCCAGGTATTGTTGATCAATTGGATTGGGAAAGTGCCAGAAGCCAGGCAATTATTTTTTAAAATTAAGAACGCAAATTACGAGCATGACGTAAAAGAAGTATCAAAAGATACGAAAGCTCATACCTCCCTTGAAGAAAGAGACCTATTTGAGAAATACGCAACCATGTCAACTACACAGATTAGCGAAGATATGGACAAAAACAGAAAAAGCCTTGAAATCGTTGAAGCATTCACCAAGCGAATTCAAACATCCTTGAAACGAGTATTGAGCCCAATTAATAAGGCTGAGAAGGTAAGCTTATCCCAGGTTTCCGACGACTTAAGATTCTTTTTGGAATATTTCAATGTTCTTTGTAAGATAGAGTACATTGCCGAGATTTTGTTTGACGAGTTTGAACCCGTTATTACAACGGGCGTGGTATCTAGTATCGGGAATAGCTCGGTGGAAGCAAAACTGGGCGAGTATTTCGAAGCTGAGTTCAATACCGAATTCTTGAATGGAGAGGGAAAGTTTAAGACAAAGAATAATACAAAGGATTCCACTGGAAAGAAAAAGGGGAAGAAGAAGAAAAAAGGAAAGAAGAAGTAGGAGTCCGTAGTAGTAGTAATAGTAGTAGTAGCGATGGTACAAATAGTATTTATAGAATTAATGACTTATGACCCATACCCCAACCAGTTTGTGAAGAAATTCCGCGATAACATCTTGTAAGGCTTTTTGCGATACCGGAGTCAAAAATATGATATCAGGTACCTGACAACCCCACTCGGAGATTTTTTTCACGGCATGATTTAAAACCGACACCATATCCAAAAGAAATCCATCATTGATAAAAACCTTGAAATCTTCAGAATGTTGTCCAAGCAATTGCAATCAAGCTCGTTCAAATCTTTAATTATGTCAGCTAAGAGATTAAACTCCACCATCACCCCAGTATGTAAGAAAAAGCAAATGTTGTAGTGTGACAATGCGAATATGTGTACTAACTCGGAAATAGGTCAGAACTTCCCAAGCACCCCCACCAGCTGCTTCTTATTCCCAAGCTATTAAGGTTAACGGTATGTATATCAAGCAAGAGGTATAATGGATATATTCAATTGAAAAGTTGTACTAACAGAATAACCAAATTAAGGATTCATTTACGTTTCCGGTCAAATTCCATATACTCCTGAGAACAAGCCATTGCCAGCCGGTGCCACTTTGGCCGAACAAGCTGAACAAGTCATTCAAAATGTTGCCAACATCCTCGAAGCTTCCAATTCTTCCTTGAACCACATTGTCAAGGCCAATATCTTTTTGACTGATATGGAAGCTCAATTTGGTGAATTCAACAAGGTTTACGCAAAGTATTTCAGTGAACATAAGCCAGCAAGATCATGTGTTGCTGTTAAAGAGTTACCATTGGGTGTTCCATTAGAAATGGAAGTCGTTGCTGTTGAAAGAGATGACACTAAGTTATAGATCTATAGTTTATAGGAATTGTGTATAGGACCTCAGTAACACCCAAATTAGTTTATGCCATATCGTATCTATCCATTTAACCCACCTTAGTTATCTATTCCTGCACATTGTGGGTTTAGGGTTTAGCCCTAAAGATTTACGTTTGGCACGTGGTCTGTTTTTTTTTCTCTGTGAGAATATGTGGGCATTGTTATATGCAAGCAAAAGAATTTTTCGCCTCACACACTAACATTGGGAAATGGGTACTCACTGGCGATGTCGCATCTTGCGTTGTTTGTATGGGAGCAGGAAAAATTTTGGTTTACTGAGAATTATGAAAATTTACACTATTATCAGAAATTTTTTAGAAAGGTCCTTCTTTTGAAGCTTTTGATACAGCATATAGATTATCTTTAAAAATGGCTCAACGTGTTACCTACAGAAGAAGAAATCCATGTATGTTTAGAACGAGAGAACAACCATATAATGATATATATCGAACTTGTGAACTGGAAGTTTGGGATTAAGAAACGAGGAGAAACCCCATGCCCATTTCAACCACATTGATTGAAGAAAATCAAATCATCAGAAGACATAGGAGAGATGAGAACAGGCAGAAATTAGACTCGATATTCAAAATATGTACTATTCAAATCATGTCAAATATGAACAAACAGTCAACTTTGTTATTCTAAAGCAAGTAAATTCATCAATCATCGATTTATACCAAAAACAAATATTTACCTACAACATTTTCCTAATGGATATACGCACAGCGTAGACTATATGATTCACAACGAAAGTTCAATAAAGAGGATATATACTCGAAATACTTTATGGGAACCCTATACTAACATTTTCTTCTAGACAACACCAAGTCTAACAAGATTAAGGTTGTTAAGACCCCAGGTGGTAAATTAGTTGCCCAACATGTCAAGAAGGCTGCTTCCAGAGTTAAGTGTGGTGACTGTGGTTCCGCTTTAGCTGGTATTTCCACCTTAAGACCAAGACAATACGCTCAAGTCTCCAAGACCCACAAGACCGTTCAAAGAGCTTATGGCGGTTCCAGATGTGCCAACTGTGTCAAGGAAAGAATTGTCAGAGCTTTCTTAATCGAAGAACAAAAGATTGTCAAGAGAGTCTTAAAGGAACAAGAAGAAAAGGCCAAGAAGTCTAAGCAATAAATTATTTAAAGAGGATTTAAATGTATAATATATTTTGATCTTTTGGTTTTATGGTTCTATGTAAACTCCTGTTCACTTTTAATACACATGTAAAAACACATTAGCGGAAAAATGTCCTCATAGAAAAACCACGTAGACCCTTTTTAATAGAAGATTTGACTTGTTGCAAAAAGATACACAATTCAATAGAAGCAAAATCAACCACAATATGCAACAACTTGTGTCCAATTTTGAGTCCTTGCTAAAGAACTTCATCAGTATGTCTTGTAAATGAACGTCTCACGATCGTCGTTGTCGTCTCTAACACACTCAAGAAACATCAAATGAGATTTATGCCATTCTTTCGGAACAACCAACATTCCTGGAAACCTGTGCTCTCCAAACTCAATCGAAGCTTGACATCGTGATGCCTTTGGCAGAATCAATGTTTAGGAATATAGAGAGCAGCTCCCAGAGAGTCCGGTTACCGACCGATTTACAAGAGTTATTGGAAACATCAGCATCCCAAGTCTGGAACATTAGTAATTCGGTTTCCATGTCATTGGATTCCAAGAATGTGTTAGAAATTATTTGCAACGCCAAATTATTCTCTGTTCTATTATTGATAATTTACGAATTATTAAATCCAAATATCAATCGGTCGCTTACAAATGCATCATGCATTATCAGTCTTTTTACCCAAACAATGACCCATGAGATCAGAATTGTTGCAAAAAAATGTCAATTCTATGGAGAAAGTGTGTTGCTCAAGCTTGCGTCCTTAGAAAGAGACACCAACTTAGACTCAACTAAAAAGAATATATTAGATGAGAATTACCTGAAATTAATCATGTTAAGTTTGAACCTTGCGGTTTTGAATGGCGAACTCGAGGCTGCTAAGACACTTGAAGTAAAACTTGGAAGTTTAGAGTTTCACAAATTTGTGAAGTCGGACTTTATTTTCGAATGTAGTAGGTTCTTATACAACTTCGGCTTGTCTCAGTTCCAAGACAATCAATATGAAATGGCATTGTTCTTAACATTGACTTGTATAAAGTATTTGGAATGTGATGGTATTTGCTTTAAGAATTCTCGGGCTTTCAAAGAAAGATATTTCAATTCCTACGTACTATTAGGTAAGCATTATCGTCAATAATATTCAACGACATGGTATACTAACGTAAGACAGTGAAATGTTACCAAAGTTTGGCAAAGCCAGAGTTTTTAGAAAGAGCCAAAACGGCAGTGAAGTTCATGCAAAGCCAGTTTGAAGATTCATTTGAAGTTTACTATCTATTCTTTGAAGTAAATGAATCCCTTGATGAAGAAGAAATAGAAAGCTCATTTATGCGTATGGTGATGTCGGTTGACTTGGATGTAAATTTTGACAGAATTATTTTGTTACTAAAGCAGTATTCAAATCGATCATTCCATGGAATAAACAAATGCTTAGACTATATTTTCACTAAGATTGGGTCAACAGAAAAGGAGGAACGTATAGAAACAATTGTCGCGACAAAGTTAGTCTTCAACACTGTTTTGGACACAACTGAAGATAATTCCAGCAAGATCAGGGAATTGCATGCTTTCATCCAGCTTGCTGAAAGAACCTTGACAAAGCAACTCTCCTTAAAGGTAAAAACAAGCGGAATCGCATTGTTATGGAACCAAGGCATGAAAAGCTACAGGGAAGGGCAATTTCAAGAATGTTTGGATTGGTTGCAAATTGCTCTATCCAGATTATTTTTCATAGAATATTCTATAAACCAAGATCGAGGAAAGGTTCTAAGAGGAATCCAGAATTGTTATATTGCCGCGAATAGATATGAAGAGGCCATTGCAGTCATGTCTTCGATGGAAGAAGCGGATAAGTTGGCCATCCTCACCCAGTATAATCTATTCAAGGCATACTTGGGAATGGGTCAAGAAGAGGAATGTCTAAAATGTATTCAGAATATTTCTAGCATCGATGACCCGATTTCTGTATTGGCAACCGCAGCATGTATAATTGAAGGTCGAGATAGTATGTCGAAAGCGGTAACTGTTAAAGCAATGATGAAACTTCTCTCGTCATTATTGGAAACAGATTGGAAATCTGAAGACCTCATCAAGAGGTTGAAGTCACATGAAATTGTGATACCTGTAGCAATTAGATGTACCATAATCTTGCTTTGTACAGAAATCGAGGAATTGACAGAAAGAGAAGAGATAATGGCAAAACTTTCAATTCTACAGGAATTGTTGCAAAAAACATGTGTAGTTGCCAAAAATACTACACACAACTCTCAGACCAAGAAAGAGCAAATTTTCACAACTGATGATTTGGAATGGTTTGCCAGTAAAGCTTACAATACAGCAATAATATGTTTTAAACAGAAGACTAATTCAATTGGATCCGAATTATGTGAATTTACTATTCAGTTTATTGATTTAATATCCCCTTGCAATGAGTCTACCAGACGAAACCTGCTTTTCCTATGGAAAGTTAGAGCTAATGTATTGAGCATGCTTTTTTCCTGTTCATCCAATGATTTGGGAACTGTTGAATGGAACATTATTAGGGAAAGGTGTGTCAGTGTGAAGGAAGAAATAAAACGTGAAAGCTCCACTAACTCCGAAGGTGAGTGGGTTGAATGTCATAAGCAAATATTACTCTTTCAATTCCAAGCTGAACTAACACTGGGATCCATTCAAAGCCTTTTTGATATTATTGAAGAGAGTAGACGCTTTAAGCCAAGAGTTGTTATACAATTATTCGAGATTTTTGCGAACTTCATAGCAGATGCACCGAGACTTGCCGGTTCGCTACACAGAAGGCAACTCCTTGGAACAATGATTGAGCTGACCTTAGCCACCGTTCAAGCTTCTCAACTAAAGTTGGTTGTGAATTGGATGAGATTACTTTTAAACTCAAATGAAACAAATTATGGGCTGATGGAAGAGGGTTTGATAGTGCAGCTTTACCGAAGTATCAAGTTGAACATCGATGAAGCTACGATTCCAACATTCGAAATTGAATGGTTTTCCACTGCCACATGGAATCACGGAGTCGTACTAATAATGTAAGTACATACTTGAATTCTCATTTTTGATTATATTCTAACTTGGTTTAGTGATGAAAACAATGTGGAGAGAGGTATAAAATGGTGTTCCTTTGGTATTCTATTCTCGAAGTTCGTTCATGAAAGACTTCGACTGCAAGTTTGTATCATTTCTTATAAAATTTGCCCAGCAAATCTATTAACACAATACTAGTTTATGCAAGTTTGGAGTCGGCTATCTCAGGATCAATCTCTCTCACTCAATTTGTTAGAAATGGAAGTCAGCAAACATGAATGAAGCGGTTTCGTTCAACCATTTGTTTGCAAATTCTGGTCGCTGAATGATCATGACCAAAATTCATTACTCAAATTTTCAAAAATAACCAAATTCCATGGGGGTCTAAGAAATGGTTATTTTCAACTATGTCTGATTGATGCATATTCTTTCTCATGACGGGACTCATATTCCGATTGCAAAAAAAAAATCCCTTATCTGTAAAGTGGCTAAAAATAAAACAATTGATTGCAAAATTTCACTCACATGTTATCAGTGAAAAGCTCATGAGTCAATTTTTTACATCAATCCACTATATATAGACTTAAATTTCTATATTGTAATATTTATACCTTTCTACTGGTCATTATTAAACTATGGAAAGCGAGCGTTTAAGTTATATACTAAAAAATACCTACATACCAGCATCAAAGGTTGCTAGAACTGCTGAGATCCCCGATTACCATCCTTGTCTTGTGCTCCAAGATAAACATGAAGAAACTTGTAAATTGAGGCCTTGTGGTTGTTCAAATGACCACTGTATTAAGAATGCGAAAGATTGGATCCCTCGTCCTAAACATTAGACATTACTTATTAGACCTATTTATGTATTTACATTTAGTTACTACTAATATACTTACTAATTAAAGTGACATACTGGAAAGACTTGAACTGGAAAACATTCTATTGTTACCCTTTATTATGGTTTCCAAGGCCCATACCGTGCGCATTCTTACTATACTCCTGAATACCGTTACTTGCACTCAGTTTTGTAACAAATACAAACTGATCCAAGCTTGATCTATAACTACTAGAGGTTTCCTTCGGGACTTCCTCTGGCTCATCTCCAAACTTCCTAATGGTTTCAAAAGATAAAAGTTTAGTTGCTTTCCTGCCAAACATAAACAAGGGATGGAATACAATGAACAACACACAAACCAACAAGATCGGTACTGAATCCAAAACCATAAAGAACTCCTGATGCGTAAACAAATATCCCTTCCATCCCTGTACCAATTCTATCACTCTATAAACACATCTAATCAAAACCAAAATGGTGGCAAGGAGGAGGATTAATGGGGTAAACCTGAACCATCGCCGCTTTCGCAAGTATTCAAATTTCGGGGAATAAAATCGGTCTAAACGATCCTTTATTTTACTACCAGTGCGGGTATTAAACAACATTTGAAACAATTTCCGAAGTGAGAATGAAATATCTCGGTCTGGGGTGTTAAAGAATGTTCGATATATGTAATCAAACAAAAATACCAAAAACACAATCATTGCCAATATTTGAAATGCAATTCCAGCCAATATGATATATCTCCCCGTAGCCGTATTTCCAATTCGTCGAAATTGGATAGCCGCTACAATTACTCCGCTGACTTGGATGAGTATAGTCATCAAGCTGAGGAGCATGAAGAGACATGTCACCCATATGGGAGTAAAAAGTGAGGATCCGTGTCCAGTAACCACAATTAATTGTCCCAATAAATAATAAACCCCAGCCATGATGACTGCTGGAGATAGAATCGAACAAATCATTTGCAATAGGAACAAGGCTGGGTTTGACCATGAATAACAATAGGATATAGTCCTGGCGAGATAGGTTGCTAATTGTTGTGCCGTGCCACATATCATCGCAAACCCAAAGAATTTCGATCTTGATCGTAATGCAAGTGCCACATGAATGATAAAACAAACCCCAAACAACGCAGCAAACAATATATTTGCAACCAATGAAAGTCTCGTCCCAAAAAGATTAGCCTCCCATTCCAAATCCTTCAAATTTTGGGTTGCTTCAACCATTTCTTCAGTTATTCGTGGGAATTCCTGGGTGGCTGTGGCAGTTGCCAAAAACCGTTGATTTCGGATGATGGTGTATGACGCGGCTGCACCACGAACAGCGCGCGATAGGTGATATAACGACGCCACATTGGTTTCAGTAGAAGCACGTGCTTGGGCAATGAGTAGGGTGGCATATACCCCGGCTAAATTGGTGGGATTTATTGATGTGATGCTTGTTGGGGTTGGGGTTACTGAGGACATCCAGGTAGACGTTGGGAGACTGATGGAGTCTGGCATATATAACGAAAATTATATTGGGTTGTTAGGGTTCACGCTATGATTTTTTAACAGTTGGGGAAGATGAATATTTATTAGAAATAGTCAGTATCCTTGCTGTTTGCATATATATATATAGCATCATTGACAAGAGTGCAACCCTGGTTGAGGAGTTGTTCCAACCTGTTCCCCATGCTTCCATGCACAGAAACGTTGTCTTATGTTCCTGAGAAAAATTTCAAGGAGTGGCTTTTACGGGATGATGGATACTAGCCTGAATAATCAGACGTTTCTATACATAGCCATGCATTGGATGTTGATTGATGGGTTCAAACAACACATGCCAATATGGCAAATGAATTATTTCCATGCAAAAAAGAAACCCACAAGTGTGATATCCCTGTAATTCTATGTCTCAAACCACGCTATTGGCTTCTTCTCAAGTATGGATCATTCCCATTTCTCTAGAAAGCATCTGATTTTTTGGATATTGGCTGTTGGCGTGCCATAGATATTTTGAAAACAATTCATCAATTCAATGTAATAGTTCATATCTCATGCTTGAATATGAACTGGGACTGTACCAGATTAATCTATATATTTAAGTTGATTAGGTGATATACATGGAGAAAATCTATACCCGCCTTTGATAAAAATAAATAAAAAATGCAAACATAACTCATAAAAAGTTAATGAAATAAACATCATAAAAGAACTTTCTCGTTCCGAGAACCACCCTAACCGGGAAAGAATCATTTTGCTGTAGTTTGTGATAATAATCAGCTTTTTATTTCTTGCTTGGGTTCCTCGGGATTGTTCTTGTTTACCAATTCATTTGTGATTTGTTCACGTTTCCAGAATCTTAGTAATAAGTCCCCGTAATTCTGCAAATCTTCCACGGAGATCATTAATTTAAAATCCAACAATAATAAAAATTGTAATTCTAAATAGTTTAATTCCTCGAGCGGTAATCCACCAACTTTGGCATATCTCAAGTTCTTGTAGAAGATATCCAGGAAAAATTTGGATGAGACAGTGATTCCACTTATAACCAATCTATGAATATTATAAGAATCCATCACAAATAATTGTTCAGATTCAGATTGCTCAGTTCCATTGGACTGGTTATTGCTATCGCCATTTCTCTTCTTTTGTTGATTCAAATTGTTTGCTTTCTTTGCGATTCTGTCAAAGTATACCAACAAGGAAAGAAATACTTCATTAGTAACAGGACAATACTTCAATACACGTGATAAATAAGCATGTAATGTGATTCCAGGGACATTTGTTCCATGAAATGCCAATACATTGGCCAAGTACTTATTCTTGATTTCGTCATCATCATCGTCGTCATCGTCATCGTTGCTATCATCGTCGAAATCCATATCTTGATCTCCGTCAGCGTCATTGGTTCTTTTTCTTTCATCTTCGTTTTGATAATCATGGTCAACATCAATATCATCACTATCGACTTCTTGTTGCTTCTTTCGTTGCAATTTTTTCTTCTTCTTTTCATTCTTCAATCTCTGTCTAATTGCAATTGTATTCTCAAAATGGTTAGGATGCAATTTATCATTTGCTTCAATTATCTTGGTCAACAAACATGACAACATTACAATTAAATCATTAACTGGATAATCAACAATATTCAAATGTTCATCTGAAGCAGTCTCAGAACTATCTTTTGCAATCAAATCTTTCAAGAACTCGCTGTATGTCATATAGTGGTCTGGTTCCGGGGGGACATATGGGTCTAATTGCTTCGGAGGTTGTGGTAACTCAGGTATAGGTTGGTCGGTCAACGACGATGCAGAATGCGATGCGCTCCTTTGAATATTAACCAGTAAACCTTGTTGTTGAAGATTATTGGGTGGTTCAAGCGGAGTCGACGTTGCCAGCGTGGAGGCTCCACTTGTTGGAACCAGTCTATCTGTCACAATCGGTTGTGGTGTAATATTTAGATATGAAGATGCTTGCGGATGAGATAGCTGACTGGATCCGCGATCTTCATGTTCAATTGGTTGAGGTTGAGTCAGACGAAATGATGATGATGACGCATTGGCTGTATTGTTGGCAGGAAGAGAGCTGGGAAACCTTAACTGACGATGTAATGAATGTGATTGCATCGAATGTGGAGCTGGTGGTTGGTATTGATTAGGGATGGAAAATCCTGATTGGGTGAATGAAGATGACGACGATGAAAACGAGCCTCTATTAGTTGTTGCTGTATCAGTGAAGACATTTGTTGTCGGAATGGCATGCGGTACTATACCAACTGGTGGTCTAAAACTAGATGAATGTGCTTGTGAAATAAAATTGTTGTTGCTTTGAGAACTTGGTAATGATGCAGTGTATGAATGGTTTGATGAGTATGATGTACTAACAACTGTTGGTGTATTATGAGATGATGGGATGTAATTTATATTATCATTTGGAGTGTATTGTTGAAATCCATTGTTTGAATTGAAGGAGCCATAACTCTGATTATTTGTGAGGTCGTTCGGTATAAATCTTACCTTTGAAGATGTATTGATAGAACTAGAATAACTAGGTGGATTTAATGGAAGTTGGGTTGATCCCGAATCCCCAGTGAAGGAACTATGAGAATGGCTGTTTAATAAGTTCTTTGTTAAATTAGATATTTGTGGTTTGGGATAGCAAGGGGTGGATGATGTTGCTGATGCTAATTCACCGCCTAATCCTGTCTGAATTTGTTCATTTGAAGTTGTTGCCAATGATGATCGTGCTGATGTACTTGATGGTGTTGAAGAAGGATGGTCATGTCGTGAATGGTGATCTATAGGTGTTGCAGCAGTTGTGTTTGAATGATTAAAATGAGAAGTCATGAAACTATGCTTGTTGTGTTTGAGTGGTTGATTGTATTATGTGAGACTTGGGGGGGATTGTGATGATTTATTTATTAACTGGGATAAAAGTTTTTTGGGAGTGAAATGGTTGGGTCGTTGAGGATAATCTAGTTAGTGTGTGTAGTAGTAGTATATATGTATATGTGTAATAGTATAATAGTATATGAATGTGAATTGGTTAATAATGTGTGTGTCTTTTAAAAAATGTGTGTCAGAGTAGTTGTGGTTTATTTGAGTCAAATGGAAAATGTTGTTCACCACTTTTTACACTAAGAAATTAAATTACCTGCACAGTTAATGTGTGTTGATTGATTAATTGATTTGACTTTGACTTGACTTGAACTGAGGGTAATTTATTTATTTACTTATTATTATTTTTTCGCTGGTGCTGAACAACAGTACACAGGGAGACACACACAGTGAGAGTGAAAGCGAGAGAAAACGTTGTGGTCCACTCTTGACTGGTGGCTCCAAGAATGTGCCCACTACAAACAATCAAAAACCAATAGAGAACGTTCCAACTATGAATGAACTTGTATGATCACTTCGGAACAAAATCAGTAAGTATACCACAAAAAAAGACAGCCGTTGTGGTTGTAAATATGACGAGAGAAACACATTATTAGATCACCACTTGGTTACAAATACATCAAGTTTATATAAGGAGAACAAATCTAAGGTACCATTGTCCCTATTCTACCTGCATTGTCCAATTGAGGCAAGTTTAGTGCCCCTTTAACCTGTTGATATCACACCAGTTAATTCATTCTGGTCATTACTTTTTCTATTTTGCCACAAACTGTAAGCAACCTCTCTGAAGCTACGTATTAAACTATGTCAAAATAAGTGCAAATTGGCCACCCATCTATTGAAGGCAATAATTCAAAACGATATCTCATGAGAATTTCCGGGAGTAAAACGCAAGGGAGATTACTAATCCTATACCAAATTGTAGAATTTCCGTGATGCGTGCACTAGAATCATGTTTTCACATGTATGAGTTCCTCACTTCTCTCTCTTCAACTTCCCCAAATCCCGATGTGTTTGGCTAACGAATATACTATACCATTTTACTTGGGCTTCAAAAAACAATGCAAAAGCTTAGCCTATCCTATTTCGTCTTCCATTGTCTCGAAACAATCGGAAGAGTACATTCATATATCGGCTCGAATGGCAAGATGATCCATTCTTGCCAAATTGGGACATTCTTGATGTGAGACGAACCGTATAATTCAAGGGTGGGGTAGCAGGTATCATTCGATCGTTGTAAAAATCTCGCCATGTATAGTCTTCCTGTCATAGTATCATCCACAGTTGTCATTCGAAAATAGAGGCACGTGTACTGCTTGACAATGGATCCATTGACATTTAGCAAGAAACTAAAATCATTATTATCCGAGGATGACTGCTCCTGGTTCATCCCAATTCAATTCTACCCCCCTGACACTCAATGTTCATGAATAATGCAACCTATCCACTCTGACCTGAGTGGCATTTGTTAGGGTGGTAAAGAAATCAACTTTGCTCCGATCTTACTTCAAGCGCACTTGCTTTATGTTCCTTGAATGCATTCTCATTTTTATTACGGAGACAAATCTGACTTTATATAAAGCTTAAATAATCCCCAAATTAGAAAATGAATGAATACAAACTCCGTCGAATCCACTTTAATTGGAACCACAAGTAAATCCCGAGGATTCCAAGCGGATCTGGTAGCGCCTTATGGTAGCGCCGTGGTCCTATGAGTTAATAATCAACCAAGGGCTCAGAAAAACGAATCAATCAAAAATCAGCCCTTTTTCTATCACACATTACCAAACCCCGACTTACTCCATTACCACCAGTTACAACTGAGTTAGTTCAGCATTTTAGATACAAACAAAGCAAAGGCAACAATCCAAATAGCATCATATATATCTATATCATGTCCACTGCATCCAAAGTCACATTCGGGGCGTCATGTTTATTCGCAACGGCAGCATTTGTATTCATCAACTATTCCCAACAAACGGAACGCGAGGCACTTCGACAGGGGCCCATTAAGGATGCAGCACGTATGCAGGCTAAATACAGTGAGAAGCAGTTGGCTAATGATGCTGAACATCGTGAGCAGGCGGCGTTGAGAGAGAAGTATTTGAAGATGCAACCGTTGTCATCGGAGATTATTCGTGGTGTGCACGAGGGAGAAAGTCCAGCCCAGGAATAGAGACGAGGTGGGGTGGAAGATGATGAGTAGAAGGATGAATGAGGTAGGGAGAGCGGAGGGGGATGAAAATATAGTTATGATGTTAGAGCTTGTATATAGAATCAAACATCTTTTTTTAGATATAATACAACCACTGGTTTTTTGCTAAGGTTTACATTTACATTTCGTCTGTCTTTTTCTTTTTTGATCTCTTTGGTAAAAGATAATGTATGTGTTCTTGGAGACACCAGAAGGGTAAACAATAATCTCTGATGTACTATGATGCACTTGAGTAAGTAAGCTCTTCGGTCTACGAATCCTGACCCAATACGAACCTTAAAAAGTACGACAAATAGAGGGAACATACAAAGCCAAAAACAAAAAAAAAAAGCTTCCAATCCCAGACTTGCTTCAGTCGACTTGCCAGAACGGGTCGTCAAAATAAAGAAGATGTTAGATCGTGGTGATCAGGCCAAGACT
The DNA here is from genome assembly GCA_030563365.1 of Hemisphaericaspora xylanilytica. Classification (NCBI taxonomy): domain Eukaryota; kingdom Fungi; phylum Ascomycota; class Pichiomycetes; order Serinales; family Debaryomycetaceae; genus Hemisphaericaspora; species Hemisphaericaspora xylanilytica. Next base: position 1,815 of record JAKUCC010000019.1, on the reverse strand, counting down.
GGTGGGGCGTCTTTTTTTTGCAGGTTCATACGCTGTCTAAGAGTCTCGGGTTCAATTGTTTTATATGGGATTCGAGTTTGAATGATTGAAGAAGAAGAAGAAGAAAAAGAAGGGAGGGTGGGTTTTTTGTTGGGCGGTAGTGAAAATTTTCCGTTTATAAAATGTTGGAGGTGGAGGTGGAAAGTTGGGATAAAACTTTTGAACTTAGATGCACGACCAAATCATAAACTGCAACATTTAGGGTTGGATGGATGGATGAACCTGAGAGAGGGATGGATGGTTATGATGATGACGATGAGCGTTAAATCAATCATTACGTGATATATTTATGATTACTTTTATATAATTATACAAAATTTATGTAAACTAGAAACACACAAACTTTGATAAACAAATATCAATAACTCTTTCTCCCTTTATGTATCGGGTTGGGGGATATCATTTAGTAAGTTCATCATTTTTTTAAAAAAAATCAATCTGTTAGGTTGTTCCGTCCCTTCTCATTAACTGATTGTCGTGAAGCCCTTACCGCCATTCCTTGTAGAAACGGAACTCGAAGATCATGAAGCCAACAATGACTCATGACTGTCTATGGGCATTCTAGACTATACATCCATTTTCCCAAGCACTCCCTCATCAAATGACATATCTTTCTTGTGATCATCAGCATCATCATCATGATCAACATTGTCAACTTCTCCAGGATGGTGTCCTGTAGTCTTTGGCAGTGATTTTCTTCTCGATCTACCCGCCGGTTTTGAATTAGACAACATTGTAGGTGATTTCAATGCATATTCGCCAAATCCGCCATTTTTGGGTTTCTCCAAAAATCCTCCCATCGAAGGTGAAGAAGATGGTTGTCTCTTGTGGTCAAATCCAGATGGGGGATATTGACTCACCGAAAATGATCGATCTAATTTCAATTTCGAATCTTCACCAAGGGTATATACTTCATCAGTTTGGTATCCATTCTTAAATGCCATTGCTTGTTGTTGTTGTTGTTGTTGTTCACACATTGGTGGAGTAGGTGTACTTGAACTGTCTCCATCATGATGAGACGTTGGTGGTGAGAAGGGGGAATTGCTAACATACCTTGGATCATCGATCGAATGATGACGATGATGTTGCTGTTGTTGGTGGTGATTCTGGTGGTGTGGGTTATTAGTCGTCGTGGTTGCGGTTGTTGCGGTTGGTAATTTTACACCTGGTTCATTCATACCTACCAAGATACTTGCAGCCTCTAATAATTGAACTTGTTGATGTTTTGAGATTAATAATTTCTTCGTCACATTCCATTCTGGGGTATGTTCCCAAAGGTGTTTGGCCAATGATGAAATATGTTTATAACCCTTTCCACATGCTTCACAACGTAACTCTTCCTTTAATCTTCCTGTTTCTCCTTCGCTAATTCTTCTAACCACAAATTCGCGTGATAAGGTCGGTACTGAAGATGACAATGGAGGTGACGACACTTGTGGTTGTTGTTGTTGTTGTTGGTGATGGTGGTGGCTGTTGTGGTTTTGGTGGTAGTGTTGGTGTTGGTGATGTACCCGTCCATTGTTGTGCATATGGTGATGATTTTGATAAGATGATGAAGTATGCGTTTGTGGGTATTGCTGGTGTTTATTTGGAATCGTATAAGGAGTTGCACTTGAGTTTCTTCTGTTGTAGTTAAAGTGAGTGTTTGCTGTCATTATGATGTATCTGTTTTCTATTTTATAAGTGTTTTTATATCTGTAAGTTTAGTAAATGTTTGTATAAAATCGTGGAAGCAATCTAGAATAAAAATGTATGGGTCAAAATAAAAATCTTGTT